>BMAC01000598.1:643420-667524 GCA_014905375.1 Phtheirospermum japonicum | reverse complement strand
GCTAAACCATATCTGATTTGACTTTGTGAAAGTTATGGGGAAGACCCGACACCTAAGAGCGTCATAAAATTTTTGTAAAGTGGCTGCGATCTCTAATCGGCTCAAGTTATCCCACGGATAAGTTGTCCCATTATACTCAAAACCCATGGATTGGTAAGAGGCTGGTAGATCATCCTGCATGACAGCCTCTGTGAATGGCATGCTTCTCCGTGCTTGGCCTGCGGTCGCGCCCGCCATTTTTTATTTGACATCACTGACCTCCCTCTGTATATTATGCATCCGCTCTGTGAGGTCGGGATTGGTTTTGGTTGAAGTATCGCTGTCTGAGGCGAAAAAAATCTCCTCATCTTCCTGAGTTGAAACTCTAGCCGCGCGTTGGGCGGTCCGGGGTGGCTCTGTCTCCGGCGGCTGAGTTACCTTGGTAGGGGTGACGAAAGCTCGACAAACTTCTTTTCTACGGCTGCCTCCACCGCCTTGCCAATGAGGTCAGATATTTGCCGCAGAAAAGATTAATTCAGTGATCCGCCCTCGGCCTGTGAAGCTCCACCTGGACGGGGTTGCGGTGTGCTAGGCCTAGTGGTTGTTGACGGTCCTGTTGTCTCTTGCATCCCCTCTGGCGCGGCAGAACTTGGCGTTCTTCCCAGCTCCGCCACTAGATTTCACCTGAGTCCGTCTGATGCCATGCTTTTGTCTCACGTCTTAGCTTAGTTTCGCTATTCCCACAGACGGTGCTAATTGTTTCGCCCTGAAAATAACTGAACCAAGAACACTTGCTTCTTCCTTGAATATCCTGGCCTGCTCCACCAAAAACACGTTAGAAAGGACCATAGAAGATTTCCAGTGGAAACCTCTCTGATGCTTAAGTCAGTTAAGCAGTTTTTCTTATCGAAATAATTCAAGTGAGAAGGCTCAGAATGTCATGTCTTTTCCAGCCTTGAGGCTGATATATTTATAACCTTCTCTAAGTGGGGCCTTTTTGAGATCTCGAAAACAAACTTGCGAATCTTGGGATGTTACTCAGGACGACCAGACCAAGAAGTTTCCTCATAGAGAGCGAGTCAGCTCTGCCACTAATTTCCTCAAATCCTCGACCTGACCTCCCAAATCTTGTTCAAGGCTTCAGATCAGGTTAGAATAATTCTTATAAGGCTATAAGCTCGTCTTTTGTCTCCTTCTTCTTCTCCTAAGGCATCAGTTCAGCTCGACCCAACCAAGTTTATTCTAGCTGTTTTGCGACTTGCCACCAGATTAGGTCGTACCAACTCGTAATTAGATTTGCTTGAAAACGTCAACTTTTTTAAAAATTATTGTGTTTGAGTCCATAATTTATTGCAGCGTTTGCAAACTTTGCACACCAAAGCTAATTGGTTTTTCCTTATATATTTTATGTAATTATTATTAGATGGTAACCGAGATCAATCAAACGACAAAAGTGGCACAAATTATGAAGGAAAGAATAAACCAATTAGTGGACTTCCAAATTTATTACCTCTAACACATTAATCATTATTGCATTTCAAAATCTATGATTAAGTATTATACGTATTACTGGTCATAGGATTGCTTATTGTTTATTTAAATAATTATATGCTTACAACACCAAATCATAATTCTACTTGCTTATATATAGATATTATTTTGCAGTCATTTTTATCGAAAGAGAGCTCATTACTTCACCAAGAATATATAATCCTATCACTTAACGATACATATGGCTTCTTCTCCCAGTTTCATCGAAGACATCAATCCATCCAAGGAAACTTGGAAAATTGAAGTCCGCAGTGTTCGTTTTTTTTTTTTGATGACATACTAAACATCCAGTCCTGAGAAACCTTTCAGGATCGAGCTAATATGTTGGAGGACGAGAAGGTTCCACTGTTAACTAATTGAATCATACATTATATCTAATTTATACTTTATAAATAAAATTAGCTCATACTTATACAAATAATTTTGATATCTTTTCAATGAGAGTATGTTCATGAAATATCATAATATTTTAGGTGTAATATCTTTGGGATAAGGTTGGATAATCTGCAATGCATACTTTTGGATGAAAGTATTTTCGTTGAAATGGGAATGCTTTGGAGAACCAAATGTGAGCTTCTTTTTATTTTTAGGTTTTCTATTCTTAGTTTTTTTTACTAAGTTATTTTTCTTAGACTTTTCAGTTGTACGTTCTTACATTTTAAAGATTTTTTAGATTTTGTTTTCTTTTCATTTTAAGGCCTTTCATGTAGTTTTTCTTGGTTTAAAATGTTTAGCTGATACTTATGCATCTGCAAATTCTTCAATTTGCTTTTTTTTTTTTTTTTCAGTTGAAGTTTATCGATTATTTATCTATTGCTTAATAATCATTCTACAAATAATATGTGACATGATGTATTTTTTTATTTTTGTTATATATTTATGAACAAATATATTTCATATACATTTATACGTTTATATATAATAGAATATATTAAACATGTATTAATTCATATACATATAAATATTTATATATGATAGTATCCATATACATATAAATGTTTATTTTCAAACAAGGAATATATGGAAAAGTTAAGAAACAAATTAAAATTAAACAACACTCATATAAACATGGAATATATACAAAACATGTATATGTTTATTTTCAAACATGGAATAGATAAGAAATTGCTACGCTCGTAGATATTATCATAAATATTATAGTATCTATGTACATATAAAAGTTTATATATATATATATATATGTGTATATATATATATATATGAAAAGTTCATAATATCTTGTCGAAATTATTTGTTTATATTTGTTTGAAAATAGAGTCATTTCATTTCAATAAACATGTTGGGTTGGTATACACATGAATAGATTTTAATAAATTTTTGTCTAATTGAGCTAATTTGAACTTATTGAGAATTAAATACGTAAATGGTTCAAGATTATTTGTTTCAATGTAAAATATAAAATAAAATAGTAAATGTGATATACAATGAGTTTTTCTCAAAGATTAAAGTGAATAATAATTCACCTTTTGAACTTGATAAACTATTTCTCGGCTTCTGCATATTAATAAGATCGTGTATACAGTAGGTTTTCAGAATTTAAAATAAATATTATTTTTTCACTTTGTATTTCATGTCTACTCTTTGAACTTGTTTTTAAAATACATAATATATTTTAATAATTTTCTTATCAATACCCACGTAATCACGGATTTTTAAATTAATTTAAAGAAAATATAATGGTTAAAAAGGGTTTGTGGTGCACCTGACAGGCAAAACACCCATCTCACTGAGTTGGTTTATTCCATAACTTTTTATTTATAATAATTTTCTATTGACCGTTTAGAGTACAACCCAATGACGGTGTGGAAAATCCAAATTAAAGTTGTCTAGCCCGAAAAACTTTGCGTAAGGCCCCTTCACTTGCCCGTAAGACTTAAGAGGCCCAAAGCTACTCCTCGGCTCACCAACAAAAAACAACTTAAAGGAGATGTAATAACAAAAGATACCATATATTTGCATCCTAAAAATTAATTAGTTGACCTCGTGAACGACAACATACCAATAATATTTTAAATACATTTGAATTTTACTAAATTAATCCCTAAATTCACTACTTTACCTCTATCTAATAAATAATATAAACAAAAAAAGGAAAAAAAATGAAGAAGACGTACAGAAAACCAAGAAGAAAAGAAAGGTAAAAACGAAGAAGAAAGGAAAAGAAAATTACGAAAAATGAAGAATTATTTTTCAAATTTTTTTGCAAAAAAACGAGGAGATGGATCATATTAAGCAGTCAAACATGTAGAGTAAGTTTCTTATTTTTGTAAAAATTGATGTTTTTTCAAAGAATAATGAAAAAAAAAAAAAGGTTCTGGGCTACCTCATGGTTCGACTCTGATTTCACGAACAATGAAACAGTGTTTGAATTTATTATTTTTTAATAAATGTGTAATGTTCAAACAATCTTTTGGAACAAATGTGTAATGTTCGAATATTTTTTAGAACACTATGTTTCTTGATAAAAAAAAAATTGTTTGAAACAGATTCTCGAACTTGAAATCCATATTCTAAAATCTAGTAACAATCTTTTTTGCCAGAAATAATATGTGTTCAAATTTCTTTTCCCGAACAACCTTTTTATATTCATCATTATCGGTTCGAACACAACTCTGACAATTAACCTTGATGAACCATTTTATGACGAAAAAGTGATTAAAAATGTACAAAAATAGCAATTTGATTATTATAACACTAAAAACATGTATAAAAGACTTGCATCAATAATCTTATTTGTACTATTATCCTCCATTATTGAGTTTTGTTTTGAGGTAGGTTTTAAAATGGACCTTGAAAGTTTTAAGAGGAAAACGATATATATTCTTTTAATGTTTAAATTAACTTTATGATAAGATTATTTTTTTCTTTTCAAAATATCTTTTTTTATCTAAAATAGGGTTAAACCCATCAAATTTCGGATGCTGATATTCCACTGTAATAGCATCTCAAATGCAGCACTTTTGAAAGTAGATAATTTTTAACAGATGTCACTGAAAGAATGAAATGTATATCCATATATATAAGTATTAAAAGGCTCAAATTTTGATCCTAAAATATTTCTTCAACGCATAAATATTAACATACTTAATTTTGTACATGTGTAATTTATTTTAATTAATAACAACATAAAACTGAATTCACAGTGATAACTAAAGAATTATGATATATATTTCAAAGGCAAATACTTGGGTGAGACCGGTCTCATACAATGAGACCACTTTTAACCTATCCACCATCTAACCCACCCACCGACCCATCTCATTCTGCCCACTCACCATCTGACCCAAAAACCAAACACTTAAGACTTTTCTCACATAGAAACACAGTTGTTCTTTTCCTCTCTCCGACTCTCTCTTTTTTAGATTTCTGAGCTGTCAGCTTGCAAAACGACAAAACCCATTCTTTTCGCCGGCGATATTAACCAGCACAATTTTCCATCACACCGCAAAAAGTCGAGCACCCAATCTGGGCCGGAGCTAGATTTCAGCATATGTCTTGACCCTCTGGAATTTCAGTCAAAATCTCAAAACTTTCTTCTTTTCTCTATTTCGTCGGCAACCCTTTTAATTATACTTAGAGATTTCACCCTTCTCTTTTTTTTTTTCTTCATCTTGGTTTCACCAGAGATCAAATTCCCCGACTTTTATTATTTTTATTTCTTTTTGAGTTTTATTATTGTTCTGAAATTTGGGTATGGGTAAGAAACTGGTAGTTGGCTACCAAATATGCAAGACTGATGAGTAGATAGATATCATTAAAAAAAAAGGAAAATTTCACAGAGCTCAAAAAGTTCACCTAATAACAAAAATGCCCTCATTGAGATATATCTCTTTATTGCAACCCCATAAAAACCACTCCACCATCCCATCTCTGCCGATTTTTAGGATTTTTTTTTCCGTCATGAACGATTCTATACATATTTTTATTACAAAATATTGTTAAAGTATTATAAAAGATCGTTAAATTATCATAAGCTTTTTATACATATTTTTACAACAAAGTATAGTTAAGTAACGTTTTTAACTCAAGTTATTTGAGTATCACAAAACATTGTTAAAGTATCACAAAAGATTGTTAAAGTATCACAAAATATAACTAAAGTATCACAAAGTATATTAAAAGTATCACAAAATATTGTTAAAGTATTACAAAAGATCGTTAAATTATCATAAGTTTTTTATACATATTTTTACAATAAAGCATAGTTAAGTAACGTTTTTAACTCAAGTTATTTGAGTATCACAAAACATTGTTAAAGTATCACAAAAGATTGCTAAAGTATCACAAAAAATTGTTAAAATATCACAAGAAGTTATACCTATTTTTAATTAAAGTATAGTTAAGAAATGTTTTTAACTCAAGTTGTTCAAGTATCACAAAACATTGTTAAAGTATTACAAAAGATTGTTAAAGTATCACAAGTTTTTTATACATATTTTTACAATAAAACATAGTTAAGTAACGTTTTTAACTCAAGTTATTTGAGTATCACAAAACATTGTTAAAGTATTACAAAAGATTGTTAAAGTATCACAAGTTTTTTATACATATTTTTACAATAAAACATAGTTAAGTAACATTTTTAACTCAAATTATTTGAGTATCACAAAACATTGTTAAAGTATCACAAAAGATTGTTAAAGTATCACAAGTTTTTTATACATATTTTTACAATAAAACATAGTTAAGTAACATTTTTAACTCAAGTTATTTGAGTACCACAAAATATTGTTAAAGTATCACAAAAGATTATTAAAATATCACAAGTTTTTTATACCTATTTTTGATTAAAGTATAGTTAAGTAATATTTTTAACTCAAGCTGTTTAAGTATCACAAAATATTGTTAAAGTATTACAAAAGAATGTTAAACTATCTCAAGTTTTTTATACACATTTTTACACTAAAGCATAGTTAAGTAACATTTTTAAGTCAAGTTATTTGAGTATCACAAAACATTGTTAAAGTATCACAAAATATTATTAAAGTATTACAAAAGATTGTTAAAATATCACAAGTTTTTTATACCTATTTTTAATTAAAGTATAGTTAAGTAACATTTTTTAACTCAAGTTGTTTAAGTATCACAAAATATTATTAAAGTATTACAAAAGATTGTTAAAATATCACAAGTTTTTTATACCTATTTTTAATTAAAGTATAGTTAAGTAATGTTTTTTAACTCAAGTTGTTAAAGTATTACAAAAGATTGTTAAAGTATCATAAGTTTTTTGTACATATGTTTACAATAAAGCATAGTTAAGTAACATTTTAACCAAGTTATTTGAGTATCACAAAACATTGTTAAAGTATCACAAAATATTGTTAAAGTATCACAAGTTTTTTTATACTTTCACAAGTTTCACAAGTTTTTTATACTTATCTTTAAAATAAAGCATATTTAAATAATATTTTTTGTTTGGGTATCACATTGTTAAAATATCACAACACATACAATTCACCTATTTTTTTTTATCACAAAATATTGGTAAAGATTACAAAGTATAGTTAAAATATTATAAATTTTTTATATCTACTTTTAAATTAAAACCTAATTAACTAATATTGTTAAAGTATCATAAAATATAGTTAAAGTATCACAAAAGACTATTAAAGTATTACAAGTTTTTTATACCGATTACAAATTAAAGTATAGTTAATTAAAAACTGTCTTTATTGTACATTGTCACAAACCGATTCGTGCCTACACAATTACACGAAATTTAAAAAACTCTTTCTTATACATTTTTTTTTAATAATAAAAATTGCATCAGTGCATTGTAAACAACCAGTTAAAATTCAGGAGGTATTTGTCACTATTTTGTGACTAGTTAACAAAACTTTGGAACTAAAACGCCTATCCGCATAAACAACAAGCTTGATGAAAAATATACACTTCAAACACAGCAGTATCAGTTTAGTATATGCCAAACTTCATTACATGTGTACACTCACAATCCCACATTTTTCGAATTATCTAATGCAACTCAAGTGAGCAAACGGCTCCGTGACTGTTGTCTTTGGTGCAGGCTTAGCCAATTAAGGTGTCCCGAACACGTTCCAAAACTTAAGAGTTTCGTCTCCTGCTGCAGATGCAACCGTGCATCCACCCGGACTCTGAGCCATATAAAGAACTCGGGAAGTATGACCAGTCAGCTCACCCATCCTCACCATCGACGGGTATTTCCAAAGAGTAAGCTGATTCTGCGTAAACCCCTGGGAACTAAGCAACTCGCACTCGTTCTTGTTCCACAAGAGCGCGCACACCTGCGAGCCTGTGTCCACCGAGTTCAAACATGCGCCCGTGTGTGTGTTCCAGAACTTAATACACATGTCAGTGCCACCTCCACCGGATGCCAATAAGTTCCCCTGAAACAGGCACCAGGCTAGGGCTTTAACGGCAGCCGTGTGATCCCCGAGTCTGTGAAGCCACTGTGTCGGGGTGCTCGAGGATGCAACGTACCTGTCCCATATGTGGAGGAGATTGTCATTCCCTCCGCTGGCCAGTTGCTGGCCCGAGGCCGACCATTTAAGCCCGCACACTTCCTGTTGATGGCCTCGGTAGGTTTTGACAATGTGCGATCTGATTCTCACGTCGTTGTTGACGATCCGACCGTCCATGCCTCCTGTGGACAGGATGTTCTTGTTCCAGACTAATGCGCCGACTCGCGAGACGTGGCCACCATTCAAAGTTCTCAGCATTATTTTAGAAGTTGCACAAGCAAAAATGAGAAAATAAAAATGTTTAAAGGTTCTGTCCTCGAACCATTTCTGGTTTATCCCAAAAAAGAAAAAATTGTCATTAACCCCAATAATCCGTTGTTCCAGCGCTCATGAAAGGCTCAGAACATCAAAACGGTAGTCCAAATCAATAAAAAAACGGCAGTCCAATATCAATGGTCTCCATATGCATTAAAGAAGAACTAAAGTTACTGAACATGTGGTTGAATTTAAGAAAAATAAAGTAAAAAATTAAGGCTTGAATTGATTTCTTTTGTCCCCAATTGTTGATTACAAAGTATACATAATTAAAAAAATAAGAGTACCCAAATTGGTATTCCATTAGAGATGATTCTCGAGCTAGCGACGGTGGACGTGGGGACGACGAACCTTAAATAGCAATGGGCGCCGGCAACGGACAGTGAACAAAGCTTTGATTTCGCCTCTCAGTGTGCCTCTTTCATTTATAGATTTAACTGTAGAGATTTGGTACTGTCAAGAGACATTTTCATCCGAGAGAGAAAAGGTGATCTGAATTCGCATCTCAGTTAATCTCTTCTTTTTGCTATTCTTTTTTAATTAACGAGTTTAGTGGGCGGGTGGGTTAAAGGGCGGATCAACAGTTTTGGTCAAATGGGTTAAAAGTGGTCTCATACTATGAGACTGGTCTCACCCAAAACCTACTCTATTTCAAAAGTGCTTAGATAAACTTTTTGGAAGCGGATATACGCACCCCAAAAATTTATTAGTTTACCCCAATTAATTTTTTTTTACAAAAATACCAAAACTACCCCTTAACTTTAAACTCCCAAATAATAAGATTTCTACTCATCGTCTGCTGCTCCAACAATCTCTCTTGCTAAAAGAGGGGGAAAATATCGTACCACAGATTCAGTTTTTCCGAGATATTTCAAGGAACTGAGTTGGAAAATTTTATTTTTCTCTGGTATTCAATTCAGGTAACAGAGTGGGGGCAGAAAATGGAGAAAATGAAAAATAGAGATTTTTTAATAGAGAGAAAATGTGAGTGCAAAGCTTTAGGAGATTTTTTAACTTGTATCTCTGATCTCTCACATGCAAGCGTGGCTATGATATTTATCTCAAGCCTCAATAGGCAAGGTAGCGTTCCATCATGGTGCTAGTATAATCACCATCCCAACATCATGTAGAGGGCATGTCATGTGTCATGACCATGTTACTCTTTTTTTCCCCTTGAGACTTGACACAGGGATTCATGTTATGGTTGAGAGGATTAATGGAAGTGATTTATCTACAAATTGACAGATGGAGAAAAGAAGTTTGCAAGAGAGATTGTTGAAGTGCAGACGATAAGAAAAAATCTTATAATTTTGGGGTGTTTAAAACTAAGGGGTAATTTAGGTATTTTTTGAAAGAAAATTTAATTGGGGTAAACTAATAATTTTTGGGGTGCGTATATTCGCGCCCAAGTTTTTTTCCCAAAACAGTTACCGTGCGCTCACAAATTCTCCTAGATTTCTGTAGATTATGCTGACTCAAACTATTTAACATACTTTCTAATATCAAACAGAGAGTTTGACATTGTTGGTTTTTTTTTTCACGACACGACCCACCCATGACATTATACATTGGAGAATGATTTAGTTATACACTTTTGAAATTATTGATGTGCCTATTTTTTATTTTGTCAAAAGTATAGTACCGGAGATGCTCCAACCAAATTTCAAAAGACGAAAACAGGATGGTAAAATTATAAATAAAATTAAAGCTTCTGAAGAAGAAGATAGAGAAGAGAGAAGCTTGCCGATCGAGTAAAAATCCTCACAAATGTTTTTCCGAAGAAGATTTCGCTCATTGCCTCTGGTCTTTGGAGCTGCTGTGTAAGCTTTTTCCTCCTTTTATTCTTTGTTTTTGTAACGGCTTATTTCTACACTACTCCTTGCTGTCGAATGATTTTTGTGCTTCTTTATTTACACGGAGATGTGATTCTAGTTTTTCGATCCGCTTTTAATAGTTGAATTTTTGGTTGAGCTCATTTAGAATGGATGTGGGTAATTTCTTGTGTTTCCCTCAAAATTCTGCGAAATTTCACGAAATTTCTGGGTAACTGTTTAATGAATCCCTTAAGACATTCATCTCCTTCAATAGTTCACGAGTGTAATGTGATATTTCATTAACTTTCCCAATCAGAAGTGGATCCCTAAAAGGGGAAATCCGGTCTAGGGTTTCCTATTGTGAAATTTGGTACCCAAAGCTTATAAAACGGAAGAAAATAAAAAGTCACGCTTTGAAGACAGAATGTGGGGTTTAAAATAATTTTAATAGCTATTTTCATGATGGATTGAGCCTGGGGATCACCAATCGGTAATTCTTTGCGTTCTACCTGTTACACATCGAAAGCTCTCTAAACTAATGTAAATTATGTGGATTGATGAGCTCTCTGGTGTGTCATATGATCCTAGCTGATTATTACATTTAGACCTTTAAGAGTAACCACTAGTTTTAGACCCTGCACTCAGAAGATACTTCATCCTGATATTGTCATAACAGATTTTCGAAATACAGCTGTACGATAGAGAGGAATTGCAATCACTAAAAAAAAGAAGGTGAGTCTGAAGTTGTAGCTAGAAAAGGTCATGTTTTAGTATTTCCAAATGCCAACTTCTTTGTTTCTTCTTCTGCTTCATTTGATCAAAATTGAAAAGTAGGTGCTGGATACTGCTTCTGCTTTGACTTTAAAACGCAAATGAAGCACTTTCTGGGTTCTCTGCAGTGCGTGCATTGGCTTTGTTTGGAAATACATATTATAAGTGCGAAACTCTCCACATGTTTATTGGTCTTTGATGAAATGATTTCACTGAGTTTACTTTCAGTGTTAAATTCTTGATATTATTGTATTTTTTTTCGCAGAATAGGAGTTGTGTCTGGAAAAGCCATATTCGGGCCCCCTCTTGACGAGTACTGGAAAAAGAAACTTGAAGAAGAAGCTGCAGCAAAAGAGAATAATAATAACAATACTACCTCTACTCCTTGAATTATTCACTACTTCTTGAGTGATTACAAGACTTTTGAATCATAATCAAAAGAGAATGAAGTTCAGTTACTGTTCAGTGTTATGTTTGAAACAGAGCTGAAAGCATTTAATGGTTGCAAATCGAGTTAAAGCAGGCAACTGAAACCGTGGTTCTTTTATTTATTTAATTTCTTATTATTGGAGTTACTAGAGTTGGTTTTGATAGTAGATCTGTACAACACCAACTAAAATTTGACTTGCACTTTGCTGATTTGTTGAATTCTTCATTTCTCTTAATTTTTAGTAATCTTTATTTCAAACTTACGATTTATTCTTCATTTCTCTAAATTTCTAGTGATTTTTGATTCAAAATTACGATTTTGCAACCTTGCTTCAATATTTCATCCTTTGAGACCGAAATTGGCAATACCACCGCAAAACAATATAAAAGGGAAAAACCATTAAACAAGAGTAAATTAACATTGAATCAATCTCAATTCTCAACAATCAATTGAACATTATAATACATCTCTATGAGCACTTGCTTAAAGCAATACACAGTAATTGATTATCATCACCACAAATGGATATTTACATTCGACATTTCGACAAATATGAAGCCATAATCTGAATCACCCTTCAGAAAGAATCACTAAATAAGCATCCTATCAATAAGGGGCCAAAATCCAAGGGCTATTCAATATATTCAAACACAGAGTAAGACAAATCGTTGTAACCGCAGATGACTTGCCACTCACACATCTGATTGCTTCAAATCCCCTATCAACAACTTCTTGTTGAACAACATCACCACTTTTCTTCATGCCCTCCGACACCTTCTGCAGCAAAAACTCGAGAAACGATCGGACGGTCTCAAACGTCACTATCCCCGTTACATCAAGAACAAATTTCCTATTACTCGGCACGGCCAACGTTGACGACATTTTTCTCGCCCACCCACTTTCTTGATTCTTGTCCTTCAATCTCCTCAATTTCGTCCTTATCCCGCCTTTCTCGTCTCCACTAATAAACCCATCTTCAAAATCAATAATCTTCGAATAACTGGAATTCGACTTGGCATACGCCGTCCGGATAAAAGTTTCGACTGCGCCATTACAAACGGACACTAACATGTCCCTAACTTTAGCTTCGTGCTTCGGATTGGTCAAACCGGCGAATATTTCGTCGTACGTGTTGATGCTCATCGTCTTGTCGAGATAAACGGCCACGGCCGTGCTTACAAATGAACGAATGCAATCACCAATTAACTCTCGGCATTTATCCTCGCAGGCAATATCGACCCATTTTGAATTATTTTGAAAATCGTCATTGCTTTTCCATTCTGAATATAAAGCCATTACAAAATTTCTAGCAAAGCTCCCAATAACTAAAGAGGTGAAACCGGACCCCGCCTCGGAAAACAATTTATCCAAAAGCGTGTCCGAGAAATTAGAAGATTCCCCGCTTTTTACCGACTCGGTTCGATATCCTCGGATAATTCCGAGAGTCATAGCACGCGTGATCCGAGTCAATGAGTCGGAAAATTCATCGGACCTAGCAATTTTAGAAACTTGCTTCAAACTTTGGGGGATTTGATTTGAATCCGACTGGATAAATTCTTTTATATCCTTCGAAAGGATCCCAATTGTGTCGGCTGAATCAGACATCATTTCAACTATAGAAACTAATGCACTAAATAGTTTCAGCAATTTTCGCCTCTTTTTAATTACAGAAGGCGAGTTGTAAAACCTGTATGCAGTGTAACATGTGAATCCTAATGCTCCGAGAACGACAACCCATTTCTTCTTTCTATTTGAATGCTCTAAACTTTTCCCCAACATTTCTAATTCCAAAAATTTACAATATGTATTTTAAATATAAAATAAAATAAAACAAAATAAAGGTTAAGCAAATAGTATGTAAAATTAGAAAATCACAATAGACCGCCCAAATTTCAACAATACCACTCGGTTCTAGGGATTTTACGATTTACAGTATCAGATGCACAAAATACAATTATATACCAAAGCACTATTAATAATTATAAACAGAATAATACAAATAGAGTAGAGATTGATATGTACACAAAACCGTTGCCGTAGAGAAAAGCGAAATCTCGAAGCAGCTTCAGAGTTGAAAGGCAATCAGAAATCTGGTTTCGAAATGGTCAAAATACAGGCGTGGGCTAGACTGAATACGTGTAAGGAAGGTTAAAATGGATATGGATGATGATTGATGTTGAACTTAATACAGTTATCTGGTAGTTGTAGCAGCTGGATAGGGATGAAGGGGTTGTAAGATCAATAATCAGCGCGGCTAACCCAGTATTCCCCAAGCTTGTTGAATTGACAGGTCAAGGTGTGGGGAATTGAAGTTCCAACTTACATAATTGAGTTGAGCTTGCTACGTCACATTTAGTATTCCTATTCCCACTTGCCAAATGCGAATTGAGCGTGTAACTCAACTAGCCTGATCAATATTTATCGATTGTCAATTTTGTCTTTTTTTTTTTTTTTTTTTTTTTTTTTCGCTCTGATAAAACTAAAAAGTTTAGTTACCAAGAATAGGGGGACACTAACATCAAATCTGAGATTATCGACTTAAAACAGCCTCCGAATACGTTACAACGACCTGATAAACCTCCAAAAATCCTCCTATCCTGCAAATCAACGTCTTCAGCCAAGGCGGGGGCCGGCCCCGGCGAAGGTCCTCTGATACTTAAGTTAGATAGTGCGAGATATAATTTGAGAGATCAATCCGCCATAAACAACAACTTCAACTTAGAAAATAAAGAGAGGTATGCACCCCTTTTATAGAGACAAGAAAAGTGTCCCCCAAGCCTGGGTTTTCTTCTCCCACCATAATTCCATAAATACCTGACCGACTTAGAATTATGATTTCTCCTGTATGCTAAGTTCCTGATTTGTACTTTTTTGTACACTTTTTTATTACCTTTTTGTGTCGCATTCGCGTGTGTTTTGCTTGTATTTACGGGTTTTAGGAGTCGTTTTGGCCTATTTTGTTAGTTTTAGGTTTGTATAACTTTTTTGCAGTTTTTAATAGTTTCTCGTACATTTTTACCCTTTTTCGTATTTTTGGCCGTAGGATGACCAAGTGGGACCCGCGCACGTTTGCAGGCATCCCACTCGACTCGGATTGGAACGGACAAGCAAGGGAACACAGTGCGAACGAGGAGCGACAACCGGCGGACGTTTAGAGCGAAAACGAGAAATCGAGCCGGATGCAGCCGTTCTAGTCGATCGACTGGATCTCAGTCGATCGACTGATTAGTCCAGTCGATTGACTGACACAGCCAAGATCGACTGCTCGGCAGTAGGTTCGGAAATTTTGGGCGAACCAGTCGATCGACTGAGTCAAAGTCCAGCTAGTTATTTTGGTCCATTTTGACGATTTTGCCCCTGCGTTTTTTTATAAATAGACCTATCTTTCTCCAACCTTATCCAACCTTCCTTGATGGAATTTGGGGCTTACTCCATTTCCTCCAAGCCTTTACAATTCCTTTCAATAATAAACCCTAGTTGATAATCCTTAATTTAATGTAGTTTTAGCTAGCTTAGTAGTTAATCTAGTTTAGCTTAGTTGGTTAGTTTTTAGTTAGTAATTAGTTAGTTGTTCTTAAGCAAGTGTTGGAGTGGGTGACACCTCCTTCAATTTTGGTGCTTGTTGTTTGAAGATTTGAAACTTTTGGTGTTTAATGCAATTGGTAGTTTTCTTTCCCATAGTTTCTTGTGTTGTTATTGTTGTTGTTGTTGTTGTTCTTGTTAGGTTAAAATTGTCGTGTTGGTGGTTTGGTTTTAGATTATGTTGTTTTTCTTTTCTTGCAAACTCCATGGATGTTGGTTTGAAACTTTTTACCTCTTTAGTCTAAACAAACTTTTGGCTCTTGAAAGATGTATGAACTTTTCCTATTTGGTAATTTGTCTTGTTCTATTTAAAAGCCTTTGACTTTTCTCAATTTCAAATGATTTGATTTTCCCTCCATGACTTCTCTTTTAATTGTAAGCTTTATTTGATGCAATTAGCTTAGTGATTACGGGTTTAGGGGTTTGGTTCGTTTAGAACCATTAATCGGAGCTTGTCAAGAATTGGGATTGACGACCCCTACACTTAGTCCACAATTTAGGATTGACAACCCCGAATCGTGGATTAAGTGCTCGGCAAAAACCGATTAATCGTGTAGACGAACCGAACACCCTAAACCCTCATTTTCATTATTTTCATTAAAGTCTTATTTTAAATTCAAAACTCAAATCGAACCAATGATTAATGTTTTCTTAGTTTAGATTAGTGTAATTTCGATTAACAAGAGAGTAACTAAAAACACCGACCGCCGATAATATCTATCCTCGAGAGACACGACTTGGAAAAACTTACCGCTCTACAATAGACTCCGTACTATTGCGGAGAAGATTTCTTAGAGTGCTAAGAATTCTTCGATCAAATTTTAGCGCCATTGCCGGGGATAGATTAAGGCTAATGGTGTTTTTAATTATTTCTCTTGTTATCTTAGTTGTTAGTTAATTTAGATTTTTATTTTACTTTCGATGCTCGTAATCCTTTGTTGAGTGTTAGGTTTGTAAGGTACTCATTCAGGAAGCCCGATGCCGCTCGCCCACACTCACGACGATCAAAGGATGCCTCCGCCGCTCGATTGATCCGGTCGAGGATGGCAAACTACCGAGCTAGTTTGTCATACGACGACCCTTATATCCAAACTCCCAATTATCCAAACCCTTACATCCAAACTCCCGAGTATCAAAATCCGTACACTACTCCCCCAAGCGATCGGGTCCCCTCGACATATGATGACCCGTATGCTTCGATCGGTCGAGAATGGGCCCAAACTTTTGATTATCCCGGCCCAAGCCCTTCATATTCTCTACCAATTACACATTCCCATAACCCTAGCATGGATCTGTATGCACCGACTCGTGGTCTTTATGAACCGGATTTTGACGATCCATATGCTCAACTCGCCCCGCCTTCTTCTTACCCGAGCTTTGACTCGTATGCTCCCCAAATTCATGATTCATATTCTTGGAGCTACGACTTTTAAGACCTACCCACCTCGAGTTCGTATACTCCGAACGACGACCCGCACACTTCACTTTTTCAAGATTCGTCTATGACCCAACTCCCGGACTTGGAGTCTCTCTTAGCCGAGCTCGTGGAACTCCTTGCTCGCACGGAGACTCAAATAGAGCAAATTACCAACGATGTGGACGAGCTTAAACAACCTTGTGTTGACGAGATGCCCATCTTTGATGTGGTGGATCCCACTTTTGTTTATTGCAATTCGAGCTTTGACGGTCTTGTGAAAGAGGGGTGCAAGGAAGTGGAGTTAGAAGGTGAGGAGAAAGGGTCGGAGGTTGGCGTTACCCCTCTCGTGCTTATTGAAGACGTTGTAGTGGAAATTGAGGGGGAGTCGCTTTTGGGGTCTCCAACGGCACTTGGAATGTCGAGCCTACTTGCTTTTGGCGAGGATGAGGAAGTTGTACCGGTTTTGGAGGATGTGGAGTTAATCGAGCCTCTTTTTCCGCCACCCGATGCTTTGTTGCTACTTGACCAAGTGGAGCTGGAAGAGGTAGTGGGGGATGTGTTGGATCCTACTCTCTCGTGCCTGACTACGATTACTTCTAAAGACGAGAGAGAGGAGATTACGGCCGGGGAGACGAAGGAGTACGTCGACCCATTTTGGGATGATCACGTTTGGGTGGTCGACTACTCTCTTTTCCGACCCCCGAAGCAAGCCCGCTCTTTTGTTGCTTTGACCTACCAGCTTGCTCGACGTGCCCGCCTTGGTGATTTTTATCACCCGGTGTGTCTACACGAGAACACCAAGGCGTGGCACGATCGCCACCTCTTCTTGGATCCCGGATAGCGTCAATTGTATAAACCGTCGATCTATAGATGTTAAAGTAGCGCTTATTAGGAGGCAACCCAATTTGTAAAAAAAAAAGAGAAAAATAAAATCTAAAAAAAAAAAACTTTTTATTCGTATTTTATTTTTGCAACCCCCCCGTTTGTTCATTTCTTGTAGGTTGCTTGTCTCGACTCTCGGAAAGGACTTATGCACGACCACGTCACCACAAGCTCGAAGATAGGGGCATTTCCTTTTCCCTTACACTTTTTACCGCATTTTTCTAGCTTAATATGCAATGAGGACATTACTAGGTTTTAAGTATGGGGTGGTGGTTAGGGTTCGTCTTAGGATTTTTAAGTTGATGCATGCTTGCTTGTGTTAATTTGAGTAGCGTGTGTGTTATTTTTGCGTGGATCCTTGGCGAAGTGACGCGGTTTTGATGATTTGGTTAGGGAGTTTAGATTTTCGATCGGATTTAGTGTACTTAGGTAATTTGACTCGTTGGGAACTTTGTTCGGCTTTAGCTTCATGCTATCCTTGAGCTCATATAGAACTAGTGCCTCAACTAACCTCGATATAGGATTTTTGTTTTGCGTTTTGGAGTCGTCAATTGCTCCATGTGCTTGATTGAAAACATTTTAAGTTGCTAGTAGCTAAGAGTGGTCGGAGCCGTTGATTTCTCTTTGTATATATCTTTTTTTTTAAGTACCTTATTTCCTTGGGTACCAAACAAAAAAAGAAAAAAAAAAGAACAAAAAAAATAAGAAAAAAAATGATGATGATGAATAAAACAATGATAAGTTATAAATCCTTGTAGTTATTAAGTAATAAAACGTGCAACTCTTGCACGTTTTCACTTTCTCCTTCTTTTTAGATTTTGTTTGTTAAAGAGATTTGTAGACGATTGGGGCTAGTAGGGAGCCGATTAACGGTTCGACCGTGGATAGACCTTAACCGGGGCAAGGATGAGGGGACCGACTTGGAGGGTACCTAGTACTTTTAGGTTTCGGGAGTCGATCAAAACTTTCTTTGTCAAGACATATTTGTTGTCCTTTTAGCCGAGATAACGAGCATTTTAGCATACAATGCCTCATATTTGGTTTTTGTGCATTAGATTAGGATCACCCGGGGGTAGTTTTGTAATTCTAGATTAGTACTGCTTGAGGACAATCAATCATTCTAAGTGTGGGGTGGTTGATTTGTACTTTTTTGTTACCTTTTTTGTGTCGCATTTGCGTGTGTTTTGCTTGCATTTACGGGTTTTAGGAGTCGTTCTGGCCTATTTTGTTAGTTTTAGGTTTGTATAACTTTTGTGCGGTTTTTAGTAGTTTTTCGTACATTTTTACCCTTTTTCGTATTTTTGGCCGTAGGATGACCAAGTGGGACCCGCGCACGTTTGGAGGCATCCCACTCGACTCGGATTGGAAGGGACAAGCAAGGGAATACAGTGCGAATGAGGAGCGACAATCGGCGGACGATTAGAAATGAAACGAGAAATCGAGCTGGATGCAGCCGTTCCAATCGATCGACTGGATCTCAATCGATCGACTGATAGTCCAGTCGATCGACTAACACAGCCAAGATCGACTGCTCGGCAGTAGGTTCGGAAATTTTGGGCGAACCAGTCGATCGACTGACCCTTAGTCGATCAACTGCCAGTCGATCGACTGCTCCTCAGTCGATCGACTGATTCGCAGTCCAGCTCGTGATTTTGGTCCATTTTGACAATTTTTCCCCTACGTTTTTGTATAAATAGACCCATCTTTCTCCAATCTTATCCAACCTTCCTTGGTGGAATTTGGGGCTTGCTCCATTTCCTCCAAGCCTTTACCATTCCTTGCAATAATAAACCCTAGTTGATAATCCTTAATTTAATGTAGTTTTAGCTAGCTTAGTAGTTAGTCTAGTTTAGCTTAGTTGGTTAGTTTTTAGTTAGTAATTAGTTAGTTGTTCTTAAGCAAGTGTTGGAGTGGTGACCCTCCTTCAATTTTTATGCTTGTTGTTTGAAGATTTGAAGCTTTTGGTGTTTAATGCAATTGGTAGTTTTCTTTCCCTTAGTTTCTTGTGTTGTTATTGTTGTTGTTGTTCTTGTTAGGTTAAAATTGTTGTGTTGGTGGTTTGGTTTTAGATTATGTTGTTTTTCTTTTCTTGCAAACTCCATGGATGTTGGTTTGAAACTTTTTACCTCTTAAGTCTAAACAAACTTTTGGCTCTTGAAAGATGTATGAACTTTTCCTKTTTGGTAATTTGTCTTGTTCTATTTAAAAGCCTTTGACTTTTCTCAATTTCAAATGATTTGATTTTCCCTCCATGACTTCTCTTTTAATTTTAAGCTTTATTTGATGCAATTAGCTTAGTAATTACGGGTTTAGGGTTTTGGTTCGTTTAGAACCATTAATCGGAGCTTGTCGAGAATTGGGATTGACTACCCCTACACTTAGTCGACAATTTGGGATTGACAACCTCGAATCGTGGATTAAGTGTTTGGCGAAAATCAATTAATCGTGGAGACTAACCGAACACCCTAAACCCTCATTTTCATTATTTTCATTATAGTCTTCTTTTAAATTCAAAACTCAAATCGAACCAATGATTAATGCTTTCTTAATTTAGATTAGTGTAATTTCGATTAATAAGAGAGTGACTAAAAACACCGACCACCGATAATATCTATCCTCGAGAGACACGACTCGGGAAAACTTACCGCTCTACAATCGACTCCTAACTATTGTGGAGAAGATTTCTTAGAGTGCTAAGAATTCTTCGATCAGTTCCCATAAATAATGAATCTCTCGCTTAAATTATCAGAATAGGCCTGGGCCTGTTATTCTTTCCATATAATTCGCCGGGACCCCATAAGACCATCCGTATGAGCCCATTTTCGGGCTTAATATTTATAAAGCCCATGACGGAGCATAACAGCTAGCGCCCAACACACAAAAGTATAAGAGGTCGCGACCCTATATGAGAACTCATCCGCATATTCCAGGTCGTTACTCTATACACCAGCTCGCTCACTTTCCAGAGAATACGCTCCTTCCAAGAGATGAGATCGCTTTCCATAAATACACACATATATTACATATGGATTTTTAGTGCCGTATCAGCAAGCCCCCCATGTTCTAGCTGATTGAGATACGAAATCAGGTAGGACATGTAAAATAGAAAATTAAAGAACATAACCATTTAAAATAACAATATTAAATCACCTTGTTCAGCTTACCAAACCATATTATAGAATACCCCAACTCGTCATACCGATCTTTAATATCAATCATCCCATAAAAGTTACCAGATAAGACCGCGACCTCAAAAAAGATCAGCTCGCTGAGCTCGCTTGTCCTTCGAGAGGAATGTCCTCCTTGAAGAAGAGATTTGCAAGTCCCCAGGTCGAGTCCCCGGACCCCATACCTGATGACCTAATAACCATATAGCCCCTTCCACACGACTTCAAGATGTAATCGAGCACAACAATCCAATAAAACGTAATCATAAACAGCCCAAAAAGTCAAAACACGCCTCTCCTTATCCATCACGTCCCTTTTAAGTTTCATTAAATGCAGCCTAACAGAGTGCCGGGCACGTGTCACTCCCCCATTTTCTCGTAGTATAATAAACACGGTGGGCTCAAAACAAAAGGCCCAAAACATTCCTTGAAACCCTACCAACTTTCCGCTCCAATCTATCCCACCTGCTTTCTCGCCGCCCAACATACAAAACCCCTTCATCTCCCCTCACTCGTCATTTTACCCAAAACACTTGCAAAATACCGCCATTTTCGCTCTGCAACAAAGCTCACTTACTCTCCAATTTACAGAAAATTTCCCGCAGCGCACCACTCATTACCAACCTTTGCGACTCCGAAAATGGGTAAGTCCCCTGAATTTCCCCTTTTCAACAATTAATTTAAATTTACCGCCATAAATGTGTTGCATTTGCTGAGTTGTGTTTCATGCTGTTATTTTCTTTTTCCCTTGTGATATTAAACAAATGACCGAACCAGCTTCTTCCAACCCGATTCTCAAAACACAAGCCTTTCCCCTGACTCCAATCCCACTGAAAAACCTTATATTTTAAAAAGAATACGAAAACAACCCCCTTCTCCCCCCTCCGGCCTCCGCGACGAGCCAGAAGGCGACGTCAGCTGGTCGGAGTTAGAGGCCCAGACCAGGGCTCGCACCGATGCCCAAGCCTTAATAGAGAACATTCCTGAATATCCTTCTCCTGTTCCCTTAGCCCCTGTAAATATTCCAGAGGGCATTCCTTTGCACAAACCCAGTAACCCACCACCATGGAACATTTTTTACAAAACCCTGTAACTCTAGCACCCTCCATAAATCCTGCCGACCTGCATTACCCACCCCTAACGACCAGGACGGTCAAGGATAACTACTGGTTACTCCCCAACCCAGAAAAGTTAGAAGAATTCCAATAAACCCTTAACCTCCCCGAAACCGCTAGAATGGTCTTACCCGATATCCTGCACCTGGACCCCATGAAACCCTTCCCAGATCACATAACCCTCTTTGATGAGCTTTTTAGAGAGCAGTACTTAGATTCCCGCCACACCAATTCTACATTGAGATATCCCACTTGTACAAAGTCCCCCTTCTACAATTGACTCCCAATTCCATGAAATTTATAGCGGGCTATATTATATTATATACATACTATAACACTCAGCCTGATCCCGACTTTTTCCATTTTTATTTTCAAGTAAAATACCAGAGACATTCTTTTTATCTTTCTGCTCGCACTGGAAAAGCCCGATTCTTAGTGAACCCCTCAAATAAGGTTCCTGACTGGAGGGCTAATTTCTTCTTTATTCACAATACTGAGGAATGGCCCTTTCCGAATGAGCTGCAATACCACACCCCAAAACAAGCCAAACTTCCTAGCCCCCAACACTTACCCATCTTGTACAAAAGATACTTTGACCAGCTCGCGGAATAGAGTAAGCGCCCGTTCGACGTGGTGCTACTCACCAGCCGGTCCAAAGTTTTCCGATATGTAGGCATCGACTCTCGTCCAGTCGACCCGGACCTTGCAATAACCAGATCGGAGTTCGGTAGGTCTCCTACGTTATAAAATATAGCACCATTACCCCGGACAACCACAAATTAACGCTAACTCACTCTCTTATCATTTTCTGATGCATTTGTCGATGCCTGCATCTCGTCAAGCTCCGTGGAAGTCGTGGCACAAACCGAGCCACACCTCGAGGTCGCCTCAGCACCCCCACCTTCTCTCATTAACGTAGATGAGGTGCTAAACAAAGAATTTAGAGGGGAAACTGACCCAGAGGTTGAGGACGAGCTGAAACAAGCGTACCTAGTCAGAAAATCCTCAAAGGGAAAGCGAACAATTAGACTAGTTGCTAAGAGACCAAGCTCCCCGGCTCTGAAATGTAGATGTCTCCGCAAGACCTTTGGCTGCTCTTCATCCAGCTCTCCAAACTTGGAGAAGGATTTGGACAATTGTGAAGATGCGGCCGCCATAAAATCACTTCTCTAGGAACGCACGCTTCCTCATGTATTCACAATATCTCAAATCTGGCCCTTAGATAAACGATCTAAAAGTATTCAATCACTAACCCCTTTCTTTGTTGCATGTTTATACAGCTAAATACCCTGTATTCCACCATATCCACTCAACTTGCAGCCCGTTCTGCAGAAAGCGACCTGCAGAAGACGTGTGAGGAGCTAGCACACAAGCCGAGCAGTAAACAAAACAACATTCGTTAACACAGGGAGTGCTGAACCAGGCCCGCAAACAGCTGAGCGCCAGTAAAAAGGAGAATGGTATTATGAAAACCTAAGTAAATAGCCTGAAGGATGAGACAGCCCGCATAATTAATGATCTCAAGGGACAGATCCAGAAACTTGAAGAGAACATGCGGGCTAAAGAAGAACAAGGTGGCTCGCGAACAAGGTATCAGTGAAGGTCGGTGGACCTTCTTAATGAGCGAAGTGGGTAAGAACTTCATGGGTGCTTACCGAGAGGAGCTGATTAAGGCTTTTAGGAAATCTACTCTGTACTTCGGCAAAATGACTGTGGGCAGCAGGGAATGGGTCTACAAGGCCGCAGGGATAATCAAAGACCAGCTCGCAGCCATGAACGTCACATATGGTCCCGACGTAAAAGCCATCATCAAGCTGCCTCCCTTCAGTACTTGGAAAGGCGACATGAAGCAGCCTCTTGATGCTAAGTGGTGGCTATCATGCTAGGGCCGAGCTATACTGTCTGCACAATTGACCTCTAAATTGGATGTTCCTCTAGAAGACGTTGTCTCTGCCCACGAGTCTGGCGCGACCTGACATCTTGCTGCTTTTTAATGTCAAAACCTTATATCTTGCTTGCTCCATTTATGAACAATTTCTATTCCTGTGTGAACAACTCCCTTTTTATTTATTATAGCTCTTCAGTTTTTGAACCATACATAATCCTGCAACTTACACAATGTAAAAAACCAAACATAAACCATGTATAAAATAAACCTATAAAATTAACATAGATCGCATGAACCCATAACCCATCGCAACCATACTTCTCCCCTCCTTAGGGCGATGAATACCAAAACAATAAAATCATAAATCACAACTATTCCAATGGAGCTAAAACAAGCTCGTAGATATAAGTTAGACATAATAATTCACGAGGACATAACCATCCATAACCTAGGAATACCATAATGCAATAAAGATACGCAAGCCAAGCATATACTTCCCAAACACATATAAAGCAACATAACCATCTCAACCACATTTAAAATCATAAAAATAGCTCGCCAAGTATTATTATATAAAGATATCCGCCCCTGAGGGTACATCATGATCAGCCCGCCCCGAAGGGTAAAACACACACAATCCACCCCGAAGGGTAAAACACACATAGTCCGCCCCGAATGGTAAAACACATCACCACCCCGAAGGGTAAAATGTACACAGCCCGCCCCGTA
>BMAC01000598.1:630738-643395 GCA_014905375.1 Phtheirospermum japonicum | reverse complement strand
TGGAGGAAAATGAGAGGCTAGCTCGGGAAGCAATCGATGAAATACGAGATAAGGCTGCGACCTGGGTCCGAACAATTACAAACAAAGGAATACAGGATGTCTTTTAACAAACGGGTCAAGCATTGCTGTTTTCAGGTAAGGGATTTGGTATGGAGCGGACTGATGCACTCCGCATGACTAGGAAGCTAGAGCCAAATTGGGTTGGGGCATTCAAAGTGGTAAAAGTGTTTACGAGGAGGAGCATATATACTTGAAGATGCAAAAGGAAAAGTTCCTACCTAGGAGCTGGAATGTGTGTCACTTAAGAGAAATATTATGCCTAGATGACGGACGGATGATTGTTTTACCCTTCATGGAGGCTATGGTGTTTTCCAGGCCGGGCCGTAACCCTCGGGTGGCCTATGTACGTTTTACCCTTCGGGGCGGTGATGTTGTTTTACCCTTCATGTACACAGCCCGCCCCGTAAGGTAAAATACATCACCGCCCCGAAGGGTAAAACGTACACAGCCCGCCCCGTAGGGTAAAACACATCTTCACCCCGAAGGGTAAAATGTACACAGCCCTCCTTGAAGGGTAAAACACATCACCGCCCCGAAGGGTAAAACGTACATAGGCCACCCAGTAGGGTAAAACACCATAGCCTCCATGAAGGGTAAAACATCATCCGTCCGTCATCTAGGCATAATATTTCTTTAAGTGACACACATTCCAGCTCCTAGGTAGAACTTTTCTTTTTGCATCTTCAAGTATATATGCTCCTCCTCGTAACACTTTTACCACTTTGAATGGCCCAACCCAATTTGGCTCTAGCTTCCTAGTCATGCGGAGTGCATCAGTCCGCCTCCATACCAAATCCCTTACTTGAAAACAGCAATGCTTGACCCGTTTGTTAAAAACATCCTGTATCCTTTGTTTGTAATGTTCGACCCAGGTCGCAGCCTTATCTCGTATTTCATCGATTGCTCCCCGAGCTAGCCTCTCATTTTCCTCCACATTAAAAGCTGTCAAGCACTGCGATCCACCTAATATCTCCCATAAACCAAACTGAATGGCGACTCCCCCGTAGAAGTTCGGGGAGTTGTTCGATAAGCCCACAAGACCGACATGAGCTCTTCTTCCTACAACCCACCTGCCTTCTCCAATCATAACTTAAGACCCTGCACAATTATACGGTTAGTAACCTCACCTGCCCATTAGTTTGGGGATGCGCCACAGAAGCAAATCGTTGCTTCATCCCCACCTCCTTGCACCAATCTCGAATTTTCTGCCCGTTAAACTGGGTTCCATTGTCAGACACCAACACTCGTGGCACACCAAACCTGTAAAATATATTGTTAAAGATAAAATCCATCATATGCTGCTCGCTTATATCAGTGACCGCTTCGGCCTCCACCTATTTTGTGAAATAATCAACTGCCACCACCAGATATTCTTTATTGCCCGGGGCCTTTAGAAAAGGTCCCACAAAATCAATCCCCCATTGTGAAAACGGGCACGGCGAGCTCATAACCATCATCTCCTCGGCCAGTATATGAATAACTGGAGCATGCTTCTTGCACTTCTTACACGTTCTCACCAGATCGCTAGCCATAACTTTCATTCATGGCCAAAAGAAGCCAGCCCGCAATGTTATGCCAACCAACGCTTTTCCCTTCGCATAATCACCACAATACCCTTCATGTATCTCTTTTAGCACTTCTAATCCTTGCTCCTTAGCCAAGCATTTCAGAAAAGGTCTGAAGCGCGACCTTTTGTATAATTCCTCATTTATCACACAGAAACGAGCTGCCATTTTAGTTTCCTTTGTTATCAATCTCTCTGCACCCTCCTTTGTTTTAATGAGAACATCCCAGATAGGTGTACGCCAATCATCCTTAATTTTGAGCTCCATAATCTCCTTCCCTTTCTCCACACCGCTATGATCCAATTCCATCAGCTTGATTTTTCGAGTATCACAAGTCCCCAGTGCACCTGCTATCTGAGCGAGCTGATCAGCCCGAGTGTTTTTAGCTCGCAGCAAAAGTTCTATTTTAAACACTTCAAATCATGCCGCCTCCTCTCGCAATTTATTCAAGTATACCGCCATTTATTCTTCCTTAGCTTTGAAATAACCGTCGAACTGACGAGCTATCAATTGGGAATCCGTGTATGCCTGTACCTTTCTTGCTCCCAGATCTCCTGCCATTTTGATACCCTGTAACACAACTTCATACTCAGCCTCATTATTAGATGCCTTGTACCCCAGTTTAATCGCGAACTCCAAATTTTCTCCTTCCAAACTGGTTAAAAAAATACCTAGCCCTACTCCCGATACCATAGTCAAGCCATCGGTATATAATGCCCATGCCTTCACCTCATCCCACGAATCAGATGGACGTACCATCTCCAGCAAAAAATCCGCCAACACTTGCGCTTTGGTAGCTACCCTTGTTTTGTACACCACATCGTCCTCGCTCAACTCCATAGCCTACTTCACCAACCTTCCGGATACATTTGGGTTACTCAGGACCTGCTTGAGGGCAAAATTAATATGCATCTTCACCCTGTGGCTCAAAAAGTATGGCAATAGTTTCCTTGCTGTGCAAATCAACGCGAAACCCCCTTTCTCCAGCTCGGAATAACTTAGCTCAGCACCCCGCAGCATCCTGCTGATATAATAAATAGGCTTTTGCATGCCCATATCTTCTTTGATCAGCACCGAGCTTACTGTGACCTCCCCAACTGATATATATAAGACCAGATCTTCCCCAGGCATCGACTTAGTCAATAGCGGTATTTCAGCCAGATACTTCTTCAACTCCTCAAATGCCTCCGCTGTTTCCTTTGTCCACTCAAACTTGGATCCTTTCCGAAGTGCCTTAAGAAATTGGACACCCCTCTCTGCCGACCTAGAAATAAAATGGCTAAGACCCGCAATGCGACCTATAAGTACCTGCACATCCCGTACCGTTCGAGGGTGTGGCATCTCCAAAACAACTCGTACCTTTTCTGGATTAACTTCAATCCCTATTTCCATCACCATGTACCCCAAAAACTTTTCAGACCGCACACCAAACGCACATTTCTTCGGATTAAGCTTCATCCCGTATTGCCTCAGTATAATAAATGTTTTCCTCAAATCCTCCACATGAGATTCTGATTTCTTGCTTTTGACCAACATATCATCGACGTAGACTTCCATAGTGGACCCCAATAGATCCTTGAACATTCAACCCACCAGTCTTTGATAGGTCGCTCCAGCATTTTTAGCCCGAAGGGCATAGACACGAAATAATATGTCCCCGTAGAAGTAACGAAACTCACCTTCGGCTGATCCTCCTTTGCAAGATGTATTTGGTGATACCCTTGTGAAGCGTCCATCATACTCAACTGCTCGCATCCTGAAGTTGAATCGACCAGCTGATCAATTCGCGGCAAAGGATAGTTATCCTTTGGACAGGCCTTATTCAGGTCGCGAAAACCCACGCACATTCTCCACTTCTGTCCCTGATTTGGCACCATCACGACATTAGATTAGTACTCAGGAAAATGAATTTCACGAATGTGGCCGGCCTTTAACAATTTCTGCACATCCTCCTCGATTACCTTGTCTAACTCAGGCCCAAAATGCCTCCTCTTTTGCTTAACTGACCTCGCCTCTGGGTCTTCATTTAAATGATGTTGCGCGACCTCCGGAGACACTTCTGTTAACTCTCTATCCCCAAAAGCGAAGACGTCCTAAAATTCCCACAATAACTTCACTAGCTTGTCCCTCAATGTCTCAGCCATTAAGGTCCCCACTCTCGTAGTTTACTCTGGGCGACCTTCCTCTAATGAAATTTCCATAAACTCCTCATGTGGTTGAACAGAGTTTTCCTATTTTTTCACCTTCTTTGCACTAAGTACCCCTTCTAGCAAATCGTCATTCCTTCCACGCTTGTTCTCAATCAACCCTTTCCTGACTGTCATTTGGTAACACGACCTTGTGACCTGTTGCTTAAAAATAACTTCCCTCATTCTATCTCCTACCGAATACTTGATACTCATGTGATAGGTCGATGTCACCACCTGGAATGCATTGAGGGCAGGTCGGCCTAATATGTCGTTATATGCCGACCTCCCCCGGACTATCAAAAACTTCAGATTCCTTCTTACTTGCAACTCATCCTTCCTCAATACCAATGTCAAGGTTAGTTCTCCTTCAGTAATCACCTATGCCCCGTTAAATGCATATATGGGCGTATTCACAGGTCGCACCTTAGTCTCCAACCTCATTTGCTCCAGATAATCTGTGTATATAATATTTACCGAGCTCCCATTATCCACAAAAATTATGCCGACTTCGTACCCCGCCACCTCAGCTTCAATTACCAATGCATCGTTATGATCCTCCTGCATCCCGCGTCGTTCATTTGGACCAAAAGAGATGACCGGCCCAACTATTTGCGATCGTCGACTCACACTAGCGACCTCCCACGTTCTCGGGCGATCTGACTTAACATGATTCTTCCACGCATTGTTGGTATCACCCTCTGTTAGTCCACCCGAAATCATATTTATCCTCCCCTTGTTTCTTCTCGGACCGTTATTTCCCTGACTTCCTTATTATGGCCGCCTCACGAGCTGATCCTGAGGTGGGTCCCTCGTGGTGGTGGGGGCAATGGTTGTCTTGGTTCCCTTTGCTCTCTGTCTTTATAAATAACTTCTTTTAGGTGCCCGGATTTTATGAGCCTCTCAATCTCCTCCTTAAGATGCCTGCACCTCTCCGTGGAATGCCTATAATTGTTATGAAACAAACAAAAGAAATTAGACTTGGGATTAGTAGGGAGCGGCGTGCGATTTTCAGGCCACTTGATGTCATTAGGTATCAAACGCTCCATGATAGTAAACACCTTAGCCCGCGGATAGGCCAGTGGTGTAAAATCCTCGTTCCTCTAGTTTCGCACATCTATTTCCGGCTTTTCCCTTACCAAAGGGCTTGGGGTTAAGAGCCCACGCACTATCCTTCTGGGTCCCCTTCTGATCTCCCTCCTCGAAATGCTACCTCCCGTGTCCGCGACCTCCCTACTAAGACGCGTATGATCATTTATGACCTCCCTGCCAAAACGCACGCGATGCTCTTCCTTAGCTTCTTCCACTTGTATGTATTTATGACATCTCTCCAAGACCTCATCGTAAGTTCGCGCCTCCTTCTTAACTAGTGAATTACGCAAATCTTCTCTCCTCAGTCCTTGATGTAAAGCCCCTGCTTTCATGTTGTCCATAGCAGTGGGGTACCTCTAGTGTGGCGCTAGTGAACCTATTAACATACTGCTTAAGGGTTTCGTCAGGTCGTTGCACCATAGTAAAGAGCGACTACGCTGTCTTCGCATTCTGCCTCACACTGGAAAATTATTTCAAGAAAGCGGCTCGCAGCACTTGAAAGCCGGTAATTTTTCTTCATGGCAATTGATAGAACCAGCTCTGCGCGATTCCTCGTAATGTGGACACGAAGGCTCGACACGCTACAACATCCGTATATCCCTGTAACATTCTTTCATTCTCAAAGAGGTGAAAATGTTCCACCGGGTCCATCACCCCGCGATATGGGAACTCCAGCGTTTTATACCCCTTAGGCATCGCAGCTCGCAACATCTCATCTGAGAGGGGATGCCCTTTATCTTCGTCAAACTTCTCACCTTCTACTCGCCTTTGAAATTTTAACAAGCCGTCCTGCATCTCTCTAAACGCCTTGTTTCCTGGTCCGACCTCATTCTCATCATTCCCTTCATGGTATCCGCTCTGACTCTTGCGCGACTTATCTCAAGACTCACCATCCGTACCCAAGGTTTGGGTTCCACTATGTCGGCGACCTCGACGCTTATAATAGTTTCGCTTTATCTTCACTCCCTTCCCCTTCTTATACTTATACTTACGGGTATGAGATTCTGTGGACGAGGTAGAGCTGGAAGAATTCTCATGTTTTTGTTTACTCCGACCTTTCCTTCCATGAGAAGATCTCCTAGATAGAGATCCTCCGCTTTGCTTTGTCTTTTTAGTCGCCGTTTTCTCTCCCTGCTCGCCATTCGATCCATCAGCCTTCTCTTTTGGATTACCCAGCTCGCCCGCTAGGTACTTGTTTAGATCTTCCTATTTCTACAGAGGCACAGAATCTATAAGCCCTCCAGGAATCCTCTTTTGATTTGACCAGGCTTATCTTTGGGTAAATCTCTCCACTCCTTCGTCCCTATGCGAATCACTTTCTGTGCCTCAACCTCTGGCATTTTCGCCTCCAAGTCTTCTTCCAGCTCTTTCCCGTTGTGTTTCTCCGGGGCGGGTGGCGGTGTGCCACCCAAATCCTAAACCGCTGGTTCCACCTGGGAAGGTGTTTGTCCGTCTTTCATTGGTCCTCCTTTATTATTTTCCGCCATCCTGTTCTTCTTCTTCAGTTTGTTCGATCCATAACCAAAGTCCAAGGTTCTGGGTAGTATGTTTTTGTCTTTCTTGCTGCGTTTGTGAATTTCCTCACGCCTTTCGCTCAAGGACTCGTTGTCCCTCTTTCCCACAGACGGCGCCACTTGATAAAACCAAAAAGATTGGTTACCAAGAATAGGAAGAACTAACCTCAAATCTGAGATTAGCGACCTAAAACAGCCCCCGAATACGTCACAGCGACCTGATAAGCCTCTAGAAATCCTCCTAACGACCTAGCCAATCCTGCAAAACAACACCTTCAGCCAAGGCGGGGGGCGGCCCCGGCGAAGGTCCTCCGATGCTTAAGTTAGATAGTGCGAAAGATAATTTGAAAGATCAATCCGTCATAAAAAACAACTTCAACTTAGAAAATAAAGAGAGGTATGCACCCCTTTTATAGAGACAAGAGAAGTGTCCCCCAGGCCAGTGTCGCCTTCTCCCACCATATTTCCATAAATACCATGACCGACTTAGAATTAGGACTTCTCCTGTATGCTAAGTTCCCATAAATAATGGATCTCTCGCTTAAATTACCAGAATAGGCATGGGCCTGTTATTCTTTCCATATAGTTCGCCGGGACCCCATAAGACCATCCATATGAGCCCATTTTTGGGCTTAATATTTATAAAGCCCATGACCGAGCTTAACAGCTAGCACCCAACACACAAAAGTATAAGAGGTCGCGACCCTATATGAGTATGTAATAGTGTAATCGAGCCGAGTCGAGCCGAACACTATCAGGCTCGAGCTCGAGCTCGAACGAGCTCAATTTTCTCAAGTTCGAGCTCGGCTTGTTTGAAAACTCGACAAACTCAAGCTCGGCTCGATTTACATAATATTAATAAAAAACCTACAAAGCATAAAATAAAATACTTAATATTAATTTTTATTATATATTTAGGGTATATATGTAAATAAGTGAGTATAATAAGGATAAAATAGTAAATCTAATGAACCTCTATTAGGCTCGCGAGCCTATCGAGTCAGGTATTACTAAGTTTGAGTTCGGGCTCTATATGTAATTGAGTATCTTGAGCTCGAGCTCGGCTCGATTAACCTCGAGTCGATTTCAAAATTTTCTCGAGTTGATCCCGAATAACTCACGGGCCACCTCGGCTCACTTAAAGTATGTTTAGTACTCCCTCCGTTCCTAAATGATGTTTAAGATATTTATTACCTTTTCTGCCTACTTTATCTCTATCATAATCATAATATATCTTATACGTTTTAACTTATCAATAATATTTTGCAAAATATAAGTATTAAAAAAACACGTGTATGAGAGAGATAGAGATAAACAAGAGTTTTATTTATGTAAAAGTTGATTTATTATTTGGAACAACTTAGTCAGATTACACAATTCTTAATTCTCTAATTTTAAGCCCGATCGTCAATTAATTAGGAACGGTGGAGTACAAAATAGGTTAATGAACTTTTCTTTTTAATACCAAAAATCAAATGTGTGAAAAAGATATATGATAATAATAATATGTTGTGTCTCATTAATGAATCGCATATATATATATATATATATATATATATTAATGAACTTTTTTTAATACCAAAAATGAAATGTGTGAAAAATATAAATGATAATAATAATATGTTGTATCTCATTAATAAATCGCATACACACACACACACTCACACACACACACAAGATTATGTTTACTTGTGCCTAATGATATCGACAAATATATATTGCCCATTGGCCGGAATATGAGACGGGTGAATAGAACCATCAAGAACAGAGTCATGCAAAAAAGACAATCAACCTCAATATGCTTCGCGCGCTCATGGAAAACCAGATTCTGCGCAAGATGTAATGTAGATTGGCTATCAAGAAATAATTCCATCGCACACGGATGTTGAACACCCAAACTCTGAAGTAGTTCCTTGAGCCATTTAAGTCACACGTTAGCGCCGCCATGGCAAGATATTCGGCTTCAGCAGAGGATCTGGACACCGTTACTTGCTTCTTCGTCTTCCAAGAAATAGGGGAATCGCCAAGAAAACCGACCAACCAGATAAATACCGGCGAGTGAGAGGACAACTCGCCCAATCCGAATCACAACAACCATGCAACAATAAATCACAATCAGAACGAAGAAGAATACCTTGTCTGGGACAACCCTCCAGATAACGAACCACTCGCAATGCTGCATCCCAATGATCACGCCGCGGCTCATGTAAAAATCGAGACAATATGTGAAACGAATAAGCCAAATCTAGCCTCGTGAAGGCCATAGATCAATCTACTGACAAGACATCGATAAAACTCCCCATCCTGCAATAAAGGACTAGTTGAGCGTGGCAAGTGATGATGTTGGTCCATCGAAAAACTCCTTGGTTTCGCCCCCAACAGCCCATCCTCAGAAATGATATCAAGGTCATATTTCTGTTGGCAAAAAAAATACCCTTCGGACTTCGAGCTACTTCAATGCCAAGAAAGTACTTCAATATCCCAAGATTCTTCATATGAAAACACGCACTCAAATAATTCTTAAAAGTAGTAAGAGCAACATAATTATTCCCATAAATAATCAAATCATCAACGTAAAAATGAACATTAAGTTGTACTTCACCCCGATGAAAAGTAAACAATGAATAATCAGAGTGATTTTTAAAGTCTGCACACTTGATCAGGGTGTGTAGTACGAAAGTCAGGTGGTGATTTCATATACACTTCTTCGATAAGATCTTCGTGCATAAAAGCAGTGTGAACATCCATCTGATGTAATTCCCAATTCTTTACAGCAGCTACGGCTAGAAAAGTACGAATTATAACCATTTTTGCAACTGGGGCAAAAGTATTAGTATAATCATTACATGCAACCCAATGATTACCAAAAACCATCAAACGAGCTTTATACCTCTCAATGCTCCCATCAGAGTTATATTTTATCTTATACACCCACTGCACGCACTTCAGCCCAAAAATCAATTGGCAAATCACCCTGAAAACACAAAGCCCGAGCCACATTTAAAATATAACGATATTCCCGTTCAACCCGCCCATTATGCTGTGGAGTACCCACACAAGATGTCTTAAACAATATACCATTGTGAGCAAAATACTCACGCATGCAATTAAATCCAGTGCCATTGTCGTTGCACACAATACGAACTTGAGACTGAAATTGCCTCTCAATCACTGCAAGAAAAGACAAAAATATCTTATAAACTTCAGTTTTATCAATCAACAAAAACACCTAAACAACACGGGAAAAACCATCTAAATTAATTTAAGAAAAATACTTAGCTCCACAAGAAGAGGGTATGTGATACGGCCCCCACAAATCACAATGTATCAAATCAAAAATTTCAACAACTCTAGAGTAGCTAAAAGGAAAAACATCTTGAGTCTGCTTTGCTTGATAGCATACATCACGAGCATTATTCACTAAATTACTAGAACTACGAATAACCGGAAGGGACTTTACTACTTGATTAGAAGGGTGCCCAAGCTGCTTACGCTAGAGATCATGAGGAGTATACCGTATCACTGCTAAAGCTCGAGTCTTCGATACAATATGAAAGTAGTAGAGTCCATCCTGGCATTCATCGACGCGAATCAGGGTCCTCAAACTTTGGTCTTGTATAATGCACAAATCTTTGGTGAATTGTACAACACAATTTATATCATCAATAAGATGGGTCACAGAAATTAATTAAGGGATAAACATAATATTTTTAAGAACTATACCCAGGGTAAGATGCAAGCTACCGCACAGCGAGGCACATGCCGTCCGCCCATCCGGCAACCTAATAGAACACGCCTCCATGTCCTTGACATATGACAGTAAACCTAAATTTCCTGTGACATGGTTTGAAGGACCTGTATCTCAATGATCCAAGGAAACATAGACTTAACCACCATACAATCCTCTAGAGTGTTGACAGGTGAATTACCAAGCATGTTCAAAAGTTGTTAACGTTGATCCGGAGTCAGCGTCGGGACACCCCTGACACCATCAATCATCGCATGTGGACTGGTAAAAGCAATTTCCCTATGACCAGCCACCGCACGCACTTCAGACTTATATCCACGTCCACTACCAAGGCCGCCTCGGCTTGTCCCACGACCACCAAGCGGCCTGTTACCCCACCAATCCAGAAAACCATGATTTTCAAAATAAGAAGCCTCCACATGTGTAGTTCATTTTCAAAAACCACATACGGGGTCATATTTATCTTGGGTATCCATGCGTGCGCCCTCCCTACGAAAATAAGAAGTCTTCACCAAAAATGCCATGACCTCATCACGCTCAGAATATACACACGTGGAAGTACATAACCACTCCTCCTGCACCATGGTTTGGTATGCATGGGCCAAAGAGGAAAAAGGTTCTTGTGAAAATAGATTTGAACACACATTACCAAAAAGCTCTTGATTAATTTCATACAATAATTGATGAAAATGCTCTTCATCAACATGTTTCTGTAATTTTTTCGGAATGTCACACGTATAACCATCGCATCGACACGTGGGGATAGGCTCATAGGTCCCCAACTCATCCTATAGCATCTACAATTAGCCGAAGTAGTCGGCCACAAACATGGTTTTGGTCTGACGACACTCCGCCAAATCATGTTTAACTTGTTAAATCCGAGCGCCTTTCCCAATGTTAAACTGGTCCTTAAGTGAATCCCAAAGCAGTTTTGCCTCTTCGAAATAGGGAATCGTCTTCCTGACTGAAACATCAATAGTATGCAAAATCCATTGCACAAGCATCGACTTGACACAATACCAATCCTCCAATTTGTATGTTTCCGTAGGTTTATCAATAGAACCATCAATAAAGCCAAATTCTTGTCGAGCCCGTAGAGAAAGCTAAATAGACCGTGACCACTCCTCATAATTCTCCCCACGAAACATCACGTTCGTAATTGTATTACCTGAATTATCATTGGAACCAAGGTAATACGGGGAGGTAGGATCAATTTTTGGTGTCGTGTCGGTCTTAACCATTGAAGGCTCACCGCCCCCCTTCATTAGATCTAAGAATTTCGTACCCTAGCGAAATATTGGCTTTGATACCATGTGAAAAAGATATATGAGAATAATAATCTGTTGTATCTCATTAATCAATCACATATCATATATATATATATATATATATATATATATATATATATATATATATATATATATATATATATATATATATATATATATATATATATATATATATATATATATATATATATATATATATATATATATATATATAAGAATATGTTTACTTGTGGCTAAAGATATGTACAAATATATAAAGTATAAAATCTCCTAATACAATATTTCCCAATAAAATTCAAGAAATAAGAAATTGTCTATGTGAGGTGACATGTAAAAAAAAATGGATTAGATTTTGTCTTGGTTCTATTTTGAAATTCAATGAAACTAAATGATAGGTTTTGCCAACCAACAAATTAACAACTAAAGGCAAACATCTGTGTTAGGTCAGACTAACGGGTTATGACCCGTTAGGCCATCTGACCCGATACTATACTTTATTGGTTTTTGTACTGTGATGTATTGGTTTTTTACTTGAAAATATTAATTTTTCACAAATCTCTCACCCGTGTTATGATGTATTGGTTTTTGTACTATGAAGTATTGGATTTTTATTATAATGTATTGATTTTTGCACTATAATGTATTTGTATGAAATTTTAGCCTAACGCATGATCCGTTAGTCTGCCCTAACAAGAATGTTACCCATAACTAAATAAGGAAAAAAAGTTAAGTTACATTTGATTGTGGGCTTTGTTTTTAAGTATGTACTAAACTTATATATATATATATATATGTGTGTGTGTGTGTGTGTGTGTGTGTTTATTTATTTATTTGAACTTATCACCACATCATTAAAACACACACACACACACACACACATATAAACAAAGGTCTGGAGAAAATAAAAGATGAGTAAGAGGGAGAAAGGAAAAGATGAGTAGGAGAGAGAAAAATGTCACGTATGATTAGTTTTTTTTAATTACGTAGGAAATTTATTAACATAATTATGATAGTTACCCTAATTAATATTAATGATAATTTAAGTATCTTCTTTAATTAAAAGCTACATAGTATTAGTTTCTCTTTTTAATTATGTAAATTCTTTTATAATATAATTAGGATATATACCCTAATTAATATTAAAAATAATAATAATTAATTTAAAATAATAACATCATTTGAATATACACACACACATAAGCA
>BMAC01000598.1:607259-629722 GCA_014905375.1 Phtheirospermum japonicum | reverse complement strand
ACAATGACTGAATCCTAAAAATCGTGGTACGTCAGAACCCATGAAAAAGAATTGTGAAGCGAGAGTATAGTTGGATTGTTGATGCAGTGTTACAAAGAGAAAAAAATAGCTGAAATATTGGTACTCGCATTGTCTTGCCCACAATATTTACTTGTGGTGCTTGATTTATGATTCATAATTACCAAGATGCTATGGCAATTAATCATTTATAAATATAATTTTAGATACTTCATATTGTCACCTATTTATTTCTCATGTGTATATTCTTACGGATGGATGAGCACCAGTTGCATATTTTTCATTTATTTTGCAGTGTTTTGTTGCTCGATTGGTGTAATGAAGAATGTTGTGTGTTTCGTGGATTGATCTTGGCGATACAATGCTGTTATCGGGCCACTCGATAACAGAAAGCAGGCCATTGAGCCTTCCTTTTCTCACTTGTTCTTGGACCTTATCTTTTCTTGCTTGATCTTGGCCTAGTAAGGCGGCTGGCTCCCATTATATATATGGGGTGATTCGGCCAGCAATAAAAAAAAAAAAGATGTTTTGGAGGACTAAAACAAGTAGCCGCAAGTGGAACGAGGAAGACTTGAGGAAGAAGGCACCTGACTTTTTGAGGATTTGGAACAGCCGCAAGCAGGGTTCGTTTTGAAAAAGGTGGATCAAGACAACTTATATTTGACTGGTAGGCAATTTGCAATTAAAAAGGGGGCAACTATATATTTATTCTATTCCTTCTCTACCTTTATTAATCAAGAACAATGTTTAAAAATTTATTTTCTTTTATAATATAATGAACACCATGAGTGAGTAGTTAAATTAATTCTGGTCCTCGTGATGTTGAATCCCATTGATTGATTATGTTCTAATTAATTACCGTAATATTTTCTTGTCATGGTTATTTAATATCTAATTTAGGCTGATCACCTAGATTAGGGTTACATATCAATTGCTAGAAATAATGCTACAATCCATAATTATTGTCGTTTCTATTTCAATTGTAGTAACTAATGGTCGTGCACTATTAGGGATAACACAACATAAGTAAAATAAACCGAGCTTATGAGTTTATTGCTTAGATTAGCCTACTTACCTAGCATCAAATACTTTTATTGGATTAAATCTAGAGAGCTTGTTCTAGGTTGTCTATTAATTAGGTTTCATCGAAGAGCTTGTTTCAGTTAAATATTCGGTAAGGGTAAATTCGAGTAGCAGAACTTATTGCTATTTAGGGTTAGTAATTTCATATGAAAAGTGAATTATAATATTACAATTGGTTAGATGAATCGATCGAGGGCGAAAACTGAACTTGGACTAGAGTTTTCTCATTTTTATTAATCTCATATTAACTTCTCGTATGTGTTTCATTTGGTTGAGTTTAATTACTTTGTATTTCTTTCTCTTTATATTTGGTTAGTTATTTATCATTAGTTAGTTCATCATCTCTTATCCCCTTTTATTATTTTAATTAAATACAAACAATCACAAATTAATCCACACTCCTCTTGGGATCAACCCTTACTGACTGATTCTACTAGTTAGTGGAGGAAAGTTGAGGAAAAATAAAAATATTAAACTTATCACATAATGACGCGCGGTCAATGTATTAGGGAATCCCATTAGTAAGCCGGGCAGGTTATCCTAATTTATTTATTACATTCATGTGCAATTCTAAATGGCCAGAGATTGTTCACTTTGTTGATAAAAAGAATCTAAAATCAAAACATAGGCCTTATATAAATTTTAAGATTATCAAAACCAGGTTGGATGATTTGATAAGAGATTTACGTTATAATGAAATTTTGACAAAAATTATTTCAGGTATGTATAAGGAAATTTTATGTTTTCATTTTATTTAATCTACGAGTAACAAATTTTTAATATTTTGTTGCATTTTATTTATTTTTAGTTATTTACATCATGGAGTTCCAAAAGAGAGGTATTTCTCATGCGTACATACTTCTTTTTTCATCAATGTAAGACAAATACCCAAATGAAGATCAAGATATTATTATGTGTATCGGAATTGATGATTCACATATCATGTGGTCATTTACAGAAATCTTCTCCTTGCATGGTTGATGAAAGTTTTACAAAATATATTCCAAAGAGGTTTATTGATACCAGTACTGTCGATAACGATGGTTACCTAGTATATAGATGTAGAAATACTGGAAGAACCATTACAAAGAATGGTGTTCAGTTAGGTAACCAGTGATTTGTTTCACGTAATATTTATCTATTACTAAATTATGGAGCTCATTTGAATATTGAATGGTGTAACCAATCTACATCTATCAAGTATTTGTTCAAATATATTACCAAAGGTAACGATAGGGTTATCTCAATGTTCTACCACAACAAGGGAGGGGATTCAGAGGAGAAAAGGAATGATGAGATCAACATGTATTATGATTGCCGTTACATTTCTCCATGCACAGTGGTACATAAAATACTAGGTTATGAAATCATGTATACAACTCCACCTGTGATGAGATTGAGTTTTCATCTTCTAGGAGGGCATAATTTATTATATAATGATAATGATTAGCTTGACGAGGTAATGAAACATAAATCAACACATCATAACATGTTTATAGGATGGTTCAAGGTGCAGAAAAATATCCGGAAGCACGGAGTTTTACTTATGTTGAGTTTCCTCAAAAAATTTTATGGAACTCAATAATAAAAGTATGGACACCTAGACACTAGATTTGTTCTCATTAGCATGAATTTACTATGTCCCACCAGGATCTGGTGATAAATATTATGCTCGGTGCTACTCAATGTAATTCGAAGAGCCCTCGTGTCAAGATAATAAAAAAAAGTGATGGATATAATACAATACATATCACAATGCATGCCGTTCTATCGGGTTGTTGTTAAATGATAGAGAATACATTGATGGTATATTAGAAGCAAGTAATTGGGGATCAATACATCTCTCAAAGTTGATAATTTATTGTAGAGTATGAGAAAGAGTTAAAGTCTTTTTCTCCTATGCCAATTCCAAAGGTCGTCGATTACAGTATGTATCAAAATAGATTTATTGTTGAAGAATTGGAGTATGATTATGAGGCACTCATCAAAGAGCATGGTAAATAGGTTGATAACATGAATGTTGATCAACGTCACATTTATGATAAAGTCACGGATATATGTACATTCGAAGAAGGATGGTTTATTCTTCATTTAGGGATAAAGAGGGATCAATAAACATTTGTTTAGAGGACGCTTTCTGCGGCCGGTAGATATAATAGTAGAAATATTCTGATTGTAGCATCTACCAGCATAGCTTCCTTTTAATCTAAACCAAGATTCATGTTCGATCTATACTGGAACTTCACTTGCAGAATTAATGGAGTGTGCACAGCTCATTATTTGAGATGAAGCTCCGATGATGCATAACCATTGTTTTGAAGCTCTTGACAAAACACTGAAAGACGTGATGAGATCGTAAAATAATTCCAAAAGGCAACTTTAATTTAGAGGCAAAACATTAGTTCTTGGTGGAGATTTTCGTCAAACCTTGCCGCTTATTCCAAAAGGAATTAGACCAAACATAATTCATATGACGGTTAATTCTTCATATTCATGTACTTATTACAAAGTTTTGAGGCTGACCAAGAATATGAGGCTCTAAAATCTCAGTATAGATCCCAATTGTGTCGAACTAATTTTTTTTGCCAACTGGATAAATAGTATAAGAGATGGAACAGGTGGAGGACCAAACGATGGTGTAGTTCAAATTTAAATTCCTGATAATTTATTATTAAAAGATGTTGGTGACCATGTTATATTAATTGTGGCAACACATATCCACACTTTGGAATAACTACTAAGTACTCTGCTTATTTGGAGGGACGTGTTATTCTTGATCCAACACTTTATTTCATTAGTTTGATTGAATATATGACGTCGCTGAATGATGGAGAATGTAAAGTATATCTAAACTTCAAAAGTGTGTCCAAATATGATTCAAACATTGACATATTAGAGGACGTCCACTCACTGGAGTTTTTAAACACCATTAAATATTTTGTACTGGCGAAGCATGAGCTCAAACTGAGAACTGAAACACCAATCATGTAGTTGAGAAATATCGATCATTCTCTTGGGTTGTGTAATGGAACAAGGTTGGTTGTTACAAAACTTGGCAATCATGTTGTATAGGTTAAGATTCTTCAAGGAAGCAATGCATGTGTGTTGGTGTGGATCCCTAGAATGATTGTCATGTCATTTGGTTCTAGGTTGCCTTTCAAGTCCCAACGACAAAAATTTCCTGTGATTGTGTCACACGCCATGACGATCAACAAAAGTCAAGAACAGTCTCTCTCTCAAGTCCCACTTTTTCCTGAAGAAGCTGGTTTTCAGTCGTGGCCAATTGTATGTTGCTATATCAAGAGTCACCAATCGTAGGGGTTTAAAAATATTGACCGTCGATGATAACAGAAAAATGAATATTGTGTAATTGTGTATAAGGAAGTCTTTTATAATTTGTAATATATATTGCGTCTGATAACAATCCATTTATGAACCAGGTTATACAATTTTCAATGTTATTCAATCATTCAATAATAAATACACGATATATATATATATATATATGTAATTTATCTATAAATAAGTACAATAACTTAAATAAATATTTGAATTCATTTAAACCCATTATTTTTATTTTAAATATAAATAAAATAAAAAAATGCCATGCAACGCACAGGTACAATAATAGTGTATATATACATATATGTATATATATATTGTTTTACTAAATAAACAAAAATAGACTTTAAACATTGTAAATATTCTAAAATGTAAAACTTTTCTTCTAAAGATCTCTCCATCTCCCACCTTACAGAACTATAATTGAGGGAAAATTCAAGTTGAGCAACCACTGCATTCGTCGCTAATAAATTTGACACTTTTTATAATTATAATATTGCGATGACACTTTTAATATATGTGTCGGTCGCTGAAAATTCATCAAATACCCTTGGTTTTCTTCTCCTACTCACTTTCGCATCTATACCTTAACTCTTGTGTAACCCTAAAATCAACCCAAGTTCGCACCATCTCTCATTTGGTTTGAAACCACCATAACAAAAGGTAATACTTCCATCAGTAACTCTGCTACCGACGAAATCGCCGACGGGTTTCATCCATCGATATTCTCCTCCTCGATAATTCGACTGACGGGCAGATGAATGTTTTTGATGGCCGGCCTGTTGGGATACCCAACGAATGCCATATGTATTATCCGTTGGCTTGCCGATGGACAATCTCCTCTCACAATTTTTCAATAGACATTTGTCCATTGGTGATTGCTGATGGGTTTGCCCGTTGCTAATTACTGATGGACATCCATCAGTCAACAAATTTGATTTTAAAAAATTACCGAATGGCTCTTGTTCGTTAGTATTTTTAATTCTTTTTACCTGTTAATATTTAGCTGCCAAAATTAAAAAAAAAAAACACAAAGTAAAATCTCAGATGAAAACACTTTTATCATATATAGTTCTCCAAGTACCAATATTCATGAACTCAAGAAAACTTCATCTTCCCCCGTCCTTCATTGTAGGTATCATGAGTGTAAATTGGATGAAACTCTCCACCCCTTACATGAACATTTTGAATAGTAACCGTCCACCCTTCATTTGTACATCTAACTTTAATTAGAACTCATCATATAATTTTTCGATTAAGATTAATTTTGCATATACAGTCATTAATAATGTGTGGTTGGTGACTGAACTATAAATAAGCGGACGGTATGTATGGGGTTGCCTATATATAAAGATTGAGTAACTGGTAATGGCCCTATCCCATGTAAAAATGTAATTTTCAGTAATACGATTATATATATTAAGTATGTATTTCAAGGACCTGGGAATTTCCGTAGGACCACCCCCTAGTTCTCTAAGTAAACACATATTTCATTGCACCCGACTACGAAAGAGAGATAGAAACTGAAACTTAAAATTTCACAAAACACCTACAAAGATATATAACCACATTACAATCACATTCTCAAACTGTCCACAGAAGTGGACAATTAAGAATTTAGTATTAAACTCTCTATTTGATACTAGATCCTACAGGGGCCTAAGGTGTTTGAGTGCAAAAAAGAAGAATGCAAGTGCGGTGTTTGAGGCAACGATCACTTGATCTGGACCGTTGATTTCAAACAGCCCCCAACGACTACTTTTTTCATTGTTGAACTGGCGGTTCAAACCATCGGTCCGGCCAATGATAATATTTTTTTAAATTATCTCAAACCGTTGGTTCACAATTTGAAAATAGCTCAACCACAATCAGACTGCCTTATTTTTAGTTCCGGTTCCGGTTACGGTTCAAACTGTGGTTAACGATTAACCAAAATATTGATTGACGGTTCGAACCGACAAAAATTTCGCTGGTTTGCGGAAACCATTGGGCATTTCTAGTTCAATGGTGTAATAATACTCCCATAAGATATAATTATTTTTCCCAACATAGTTTTTTGGCAACAATACTTGTTTGGTCCGTTAAATAATGGGTTCAGATGGACAAAAAAAGAAAATTATTTCAAATTTTTTGAAAAATTATATAAAATACCAATAAAAACAACTTTACAATTTGCTAATTTGCTTAATGAAATTGAAATGTAAAATATTTCAAGAATTTAATATTAATATAATAAAACTGAAAAATAATCTAATAAAGCTATAATTTATTAAAAATAGAAATGGTATTAGAGATCTAAAAGTTATTTTGAAAAATCCTAAGAATTATACTAAATAAGAGAAAATGTAAAATAAAAAAGTGATTTTTTTTAAATATTCATTATTTTTTTGAAACATAAATGTTCTTCAAAAATTCTGCAAGTTACTTTAATGAATCTTTAATAAAAATCTTTTCTAAAACAAACAAATCTAAAAGGCTTGCTATTTTTGCTTCTTTCCTTGTGATGCATTGAGTAACTTTTCATTCCTAGTATCAGTTAGGTTATTCTGTTGGAATTTTATACAAATAAACATATAAAATTCATAAATATTATATATCATAAAACATGCGTAATAAGTTTAGAATATAAACGTCATGCTATAATTATCAAATATTTAAGTTAGTGAAATACCTGGATTTCTGATCATATTCTATGCCGAAATCCCACTTACCATACACGGGACGAGACTCCAACATAAAATCAAGCGAGAGCACAAACACGTGATGAGTTCGGTTGGTTTTATGATCTTCCTCAACTAAACCTCTTAGGGATCTTATTTTTCTATCTTGATGGGCAGAGTAGAAAATGATGTGCGACATGCATATTGGATTCATAACTGTGTAGTCGTCATATAGTTATAAACTATGATTTACCATAATTGCGTACATTGATTTTATAATATATTTACCCATTAATTCCATACCAATGTCAGTAAGACTCTTACTAAAATTAAATCACTTAGTTAAGTCCAATAATAATAATATAATGGCGAATATAATTGTAATTAAAATATGCTACCAACTTTAATTAGAAAATCAATAAATTCTCAACAATCTCCCACTTGGTAAACATATTTTTTCTTAAACAATTATATTTCTTTATGTGTGCACCGTATGCCATTTACTCAACAACAGCTGTCTAACAATCCAGTCCATCTCATATACTAGTAATGAGACTATCACGTTTTTCATCACACTAAATATCACAAATCAATCGTGATAATCACCATACTTATATATTCAATGACGCAGATCAAATATGTTGAGTAGCATGGAAATACATGTAATGTGATTTTATCATGCATATTTTCAACTAATCCAACTTTAGTGAGATCAAAACATAAGTAATGTAAAACATTACAAACAAATACAATGAGTTCAAAAATACAATCAACATTATTTTCAAAAGATTAAAGGTAACAAATGTTTAATAAAAGTACTAGAATACCGACTCCCACTGAACTAAGGTAATATTCAGAACAACACCCATATGAGCAATATGCTTCAAAAATATCTTAAGTATTAGCACCTTAGTTAGTGAATTTGCTAGCATAAATTCGTCCTTACGTGTTTTATGAATAATTTGAACTCTTTATTTATCAACAAAGCTTGTTGTTTTCACAACAAAGAGTATTTGTTGAAGAAATATGGCAAACCATTTTATTGTCACATTATATCTTTATTGTTATTCAATACCATATTCAAGATGAATCTTATTGACAATATTTTGCAACTATGTCCATAATAGGATCCGTCAATATTGAAAATTTTGTATAGAACTATAAATGTCTTCATGGCACCTTATTTCCGAAATAGCTATTTAGATTAGTAGATAGGTATAGCCAAATAGATATTTGTTGGCATCTAATAAAATTGGAAACAAACACAAAGAAAAAAACACCAAATGATATCCGAAAATCTGATTTTCGATAATATATTTTAAAATCCTCTTGTTCTCTAAGAACAGTTTATAAATCCATTTGGATCTTCCAAAATGATCCATATCACGGTTAGTTATTTGACAAGAGATTACCCAAGTGATATCCAAAAGCTTACATACTTAAGCATATAAAATACTTTCAAACATAAGAAGTGTTTTGCATATATCAACTTTATACTCATTCTTAGGGCACTAAATGAGCTATAGTTAATTGTCTTTAGTAATGGAATACTCCCACTGAATTTACGGTATATACAACTTTCAATTTTATTTATCCCAATAACAAACGAGATAATAAATTAATGATAATTACAGTACCATAAACAGGGAGCCAACTCAAACCAAACAAGTAATAATTAATGCCACAATAACTATGATCCTTACTCAAATAAGTACAATTCGGGCTTACGAGACCATCCGAAATTCAAATACGGTCCCAGAAATCCGAGTTATGTGCCAATACCGAAGCAGACGGATCCTCAATACCTGGAACCACCACCCCCGAACAAAAGTCAAGGAGGACCGAGCAATTATAATTCCTACCAGAATAAGGGCCAAGGTAATTATCAACAATGTTTTTCGCAGAGACAAAGTCAACCAGGCCAACAAAAATATCAAGCTCCACAACAACAACAACAAGCTCCACTACCCCAAGATTTCGATGAAGATTTGCGACTTTGGAGACAAAGGCAAAAGATTGAAACGTTACGCAATCTAGAAGAGACTCTTTGAACCATCGAGGAAGATAATTGAACGAAGAAACAAATGGACAAGTTGGAAATGATGATAGGACAACTTTCCGCGTCTGTAGCGAAACTCAGAGTCGACTCCACAAAGTTTTCCAGTCAACCCGAGCAGTCAATGGCAATACATGTGCTACGGGGAGGCAAGAAAGTCGACAACAGAACCGGAGTGACGGAAGGGGAGGATCATGATAACAAACGTATTTTGAAGGAAAAATCAGCCAAGGCATCCGATTGGATTGGGCAAAAATCCGATCGCACCGGAGGACAGGAAGATTTGTTCGATCGGATAAAGCAAAATTCCGATCGGACCAGAGGACAGGAAGACTTGTCCTATTGGACAGGGCAAAACTCCGACCGGATGAAAAGGCAGAAGGAGAAGTCCGATTGGACTAGCAAAGGTATCCGGTCGGATACTATTCTTGCATAGGAGAATTTCAGCATTCTCAAGCAGCAACGAGTCATCCGAGACTCTGTACCATTTCCAAACCAACTCAAACCAGCGAAAGAGAGCAAGAAATTAATGGAGCTCTACAACATGTTAAATAACGTGAATGTAAACTTACCGCTGTTTGACGTGATCAAAGCGATGCTGGGATACGTGAAATTTTTCAAAGAACTAGCATCAAAGGAGAGAAAGCTAGAGGAAAATGAGAGAATAATGTTGTCAAAAGAAGTAAGTGAAATTTGTCATCAACCACTACCACCGAAAGTAAGCGATCCCGGGAGTTTTTGCATCACGATAACTCTCGGAGATGGACAAAAGGCTCGTTGAATGCTTGATTTTGGGGCAGGGATAAACTTGATGCCCTACGCCATTTACAAACAGTTTAACCTTGGAGAGATAAGACCAAAGAGCTTAAGACTTCAGTTAGTCGACCAATCAGTGCGATATTCTCTAGAAGTAGTCGAAGACGTTTTGGTAGAAGTCGGCTCATTAGTAGTTCCCATGGACTCCCTGATAATAGATGTCGGGGAAGTTGCAAAATCAAGCAAGGAGCACATCATTTTTCTGGGTAGACCATTCATGGCAACATCACATACCTTGATTGACATGGGCCAAGGAAAAATGACACTTTCAGTGTTTGACGAATCAGTCATGTTTCACTTAAAGACATTCACAGCGTTCCTTCACATTTGATGGGACCCGACTGTTCTTATCTCCACTCAGTGGACCAATGTTTTAAAGAATTGTTTGGCATCGTACCTTTCGGGGAATGGAACATCGAGGACGATGATTTTGATACGGAAGGTGTGGTCGACCTATTCGAGATTGAAAAGAAGCGCGTGAGCAAAACATCTATTCAACCCGTGTTAGAGCCTAAATGGAGTTGAAACCACTTCCGAACCACGTCAAGTATGTTTCTCTCGATGCCAACGAGAGAAAACCCATGATAATTTTTGCAGAACTAGCCGAGCATGAAGTAAAAGAATTGATCGAGGTACTTAAAAAGTAGAAACAAGCAATTGGTTGGAGCATCGGGGACATTAGAGAGATAAGTCCGGTGACGTGCATGCATCGAATTGAGTGCCTAACCAATAAGGGACGAGTAGAGACGTTTGAACCCTACGCTTCAGGAGGTAGTCAAAAATGAAAATTTCAAACTCATTGAAGAAGGAATTATCTACCCCGTATCATATAGTGAGTGGGTCAGTCCAGTGCACGTAGTTCCGAATAAAGGAGGCATAATGATTGTGGAAAATGAAAAGGGAGAGGTTGTTCCAACGCGCTTAACCACAGGGTGACGCATGTGCATTGATTACCAAAAACTAAATGCCTCAACAAGAAAGGATCACTTCCCACTTCCATTCATGGATCATTTGCCCAACAAACTGGCAGGACACGGATATTATTGCTTTTTGGATGGCCTTTCAGGCTATTATCAAATAGCAATAGCTCGAGAAGATCAGAAGAAGACTACATTTACGTGTCCTTTTGGCATGTATGCTTACCGGAGGATGCCATTCGGATTATGCAACGCACCAGCAATATTCTAGAGATGCATGCTCTCCATCTTCACCGAGTTCATTGATGACTTCCTCGAAGTCTTCATGGACGATTTTTCGGTATATGGCTCATCTTTCTCTCATTTTTTAAATAACTTATCTAGAGTGCTTGAACGATGTGTAAAGTCTTATTTGACGTTGAGTTGAGAGAAATCGAACTTTATGGTGAAAAGTGGGATTGTGCTTGGACATGTTGTGTCAAAAAAGGGGTTGGAAGTTTATAAAGGGAAAATAGATATTATTGAAACCCTTCCCCCATCTAAAGTTGTTAAGAGAATTAGAAGTTTTCTAGGGCACGCGGGATTTTATCGGCGTTTCATAAAAGATTTTTCTAAAATTTGCCGCCAGTTGTGTAAATTGTTAAATAAAGATGTGCCTTTTGAGTTCACTGACAAATATCTTGATGCTTTTAACGTATTGAAAGAAAAACTCACACAGGCACCGGTTGTTGTTGCACCCGATTGGTCACTACCATTTGAGATTATGTTTGACGCGTCTTACGACGCAATAGGGGCTGTTTTGGGGCAACGGGTTGATAAGTTGCTAAGGGTAATCTATTATGCTAGTATCATGTTAAATAGTGCCCAGCGCAATTATACCACCACTGAACGTGAACTATTTGGTGTAGTTTTTTCATTAGACAAGTTCCGTTCTTATATTGTTGGCTCAAAAGTAATTGTGCACACCGATCATGCGGCCTTGCGCCACTTATTTGTTAAAATCTAAAGTAAACCAAGTTTGATTCGTTGGGTTTTCCTTTTGAAAGAATTCGAATTTGAAACCAAGGATAGAAAAGGATGCGAAAATGTGGTTGTCGATCATTTTTCTCGCATGTTACTAGATAGTGAGTCTAGCAAACTTGATTTTGTCGATGATATTATTCCTTATGAGGATGCTAACACTATTGAAAACATTGACGAGCCTTGGCATGCCAATTTGTCAATTATCTTGCATGCAATATTATCCCTAACCACCTTTGGCCCAAGAAAGGAAGAGATTTTTGTCTAAATGCAGGAGTTTCTTTTGGGATGACCCATACCTGTATAAACGGTGCAAGGATGAACTTTATCGGAGGTGTATACCGGACAAATAAAAAATTGATGTGTTGAGGTTTTGTCATGACGAAGGAGGGCATTTCGGAAGCCAGAAGACAGCATTCAAAGTCCTCCAATCCGGTTTATATTGGCCCTCACTCTTCGCCGACGCACACCAATATTACAAGACATGCGATAAGTGTCAAAGATCGGGCACAATAGGGAAGAAGAATGAGATGCCATTGGTTCCGAATCAAGTAATCAAAATCTTTGATGTATGGGGCATCGATTTTATGGGACCATTTCCAATAAGTGGATAATACGAGTACATACACGTTGGAGTTGATTATGTGTCGAAATGAGTGGAAGCAATCCCAACCCGGAAGGCTAATTCTTAATCTGTTCTCAAGTTCTTACAAGAGAATATCTTCATCCATTTTAGAGTGCCAAGGCGATCATAAGTGACGGTGGTAGCCATTTTTGTAACCGTGCTTTTGATCGGTTGATGAGCAAGTATGGGGTACGACACAAAGTAGCGACCTTCTATCATCCACAAACTTCGGGACAAGTGGAAACAAGCAATCGACACGTTAAGGGTATTTTGGAGAAAACAGTGAAGCCGAACCATAAAGATTGGGCGATGAAACTGGTTGATGCGTTGTGGGCATATCGAATAGCCCACAAAATGGTTTTGGGCATGAGTCCTTTTTGATTAGTTTATGGAAAGGCTTATCATCTTCTTGTTAGGTTAGCACACAAAGCGGAATGGGCCATACGAACACTGAACATGAATGTGAACAAGGCTGGTGAATTTCAAAAGTTGGAATTGAGCGAGTTGGAGGAACTAAGAAACGAATCTTGTGAGATGGAGTGGGAAGCAAGCAAAGGATGAAAGATATGCACTACAAAAATCTTGTTCCAAAAGACTTGGAGGTATGGAAACTAGCCTTACTATTTAACTCACGTTTCAAACTTTTTCCAGGAAAACTCAAGTCAAAATGGAGTGGGCCATACTTGATTACGAATATCAACAAATTTGGGGCTATCACTCTTTACGAAAAGAAAAGCAATTCCAAATTCCAAGTTAATGGGCATTGAGTGAAGTTATACCATGGGGGACCCATCCCCAAAAATGATCTTGAATTCATGATACTGAACAATCCACCTCAAGATTCTTGAACCGATATGAGGTAACGTCTAATAAAGGACGTTAAAAGTTGCACTTCTTGGGAGGTAACCCAAGTGTTCTTATTCTATTTTCGATTTTGTACATATTTTTCTTATTAATTGAAATTTTGGAGTAGAGATAGGGTTATTATTGGTGCTTTGAGATTGCAGAAAGCTTGAAATCAACCTTCAACACAAGGCATCCGATCGGAGGGATGAAGACAATCGGTTGGATCAAACCTATTGGACTACCATCCAACCGGACAAAGATGATGACCGGTCGGGCATGCTGATTACACACCATCCGATTGGACAATATACAATCCGATCGGACATCTCCTTTTAATCATCTGATTCTTAACACAGATTTGGGAATAATATCACGCAAGGTAAGTCTGATTTGGTAAGGATTGTGCTGAATATTGGCAAATCTTTAATCCTGTTATATTTGGAACTCAAGAAGAAACTAGGTATGTTTTTATTTTCTTATTTCTTCTCCTTGATTTTAAAAGATCCTTAAGATTTCCTTCCTCTAAGCCTTTGACTCCTATAAAAACCCACCTCAGTATTCTTGTTTTTCACAACAATCTCTTTTATTCACACATCCCAGAGTTTTTAACTACCCCCTAAGAAAAGATGAACAATGAACCATTCCCCACATACTTTGGTTATAGATGGGTGAGTAGGAAAAAGTACGAAGATATTGTGGAGAAGATAGAAATTAAATTAGAGCAAAAAGAGAAGATGAACGAGATGAGGGCTGATATTTCCAACAATCTCTGTGAAGAGCTAGCACTCACGGAGGATATAGCTACCCTTCACAAGTACTTGGCAGAGGCAGACGACAAGATCGTTGAACTTAAAGCCAAAATTGTTGCAATGAAGGAGGAAATAAAAGATCTTGAAGATTTGGTTTATGGACCTAAACCATCTCCTAGCCCAAATAGTGTCATATGATTTTCATTCCTTGTTTAATTTAATTTTATTTCAGCTGCGTTTATGTTTTTAAGTTTGAGACTTGGTTTGTTATCGTTTGGTTGATTTTCTATTTTAAATAAAAAGCAATTATGCACGTATTGAATAAACAAAGGATTTGTGCTCGTACGATTTATTGCTTTTATTTAATCAATCTTCTTCCTTTTTAATATGTTCGTGAGTTTTGCAGGAACGAAATAATGTACATACTTAACTTAAAATATAAATAATAATAATAATAATAATAATAATAATAATAATAATAATAATAATAATAATAATAATAACGAAAATAATAATAATAAAATGTTACATCGAACAATACCATCCGACCGGATGGAGATCTAAAACTGATCGGACGAAATTAACTGGAGAACCATCCGACCGGATAGGAGAATGATCCAATCGGATAAAACACACTAGACTCACATCCGATCGGACAAGAGCATAATTCGATCGGGCGACAGTGCAGATTTATATAAGTTGGTTTTTCCTAATTCAAAAATTTTACCCTAAACCTAATTATTTTCCTATTTTACTGAGCAAAAGCAGCACAATCACTCTGGAGATATTCTTAATCCAAAAGTCTTGAACAAAACAAATCAAGCAATTCCATCCGTTTAGAAGAAAGGAATCAACTCCAATTTCTCTTCCTCAAACCTCAAGAACACGAATCTGCAATTCTCAAGGTAAAAGGGCTTGAACTCAAACTCATTAACTGCTTGGTAATTGGTTTGCAGGGGATTTTGAAAGGTGGTTGATTGTTGGGAGGATTTGGAGGTTGTTTTGGGTTGAAAGTTTATCGCACAAAAGGTGTTCGACGAAATTCCTGAAAGAGTTTTTGTGTCTATATTTTTTAAGTTCTTTTTGTTATCGCAATGACTTCTGGTTCACGATCGAGGAAGGGAAACAATTCGGGAAGAAGTCGTGGGAAAGGAACGAGCAATGCCGGAGGAGGCTTGGCTCCGTTCGATTTAATTGACGAAGGGGAGGTGACATTGTACAAGTCCTTAATTACACGAAATGTTTTTGTTCCTCGGCATATCGATACGGATTTTTGGAATCGTAAGATTACCATGAACGATAAAACGGAGGAGGAATCTATGGCGGGCATCAAGGCCCTCGATTTGTTGAAGTGGTCCGAAATTAAGCAACCCGGCTACCGAATCTAATGCTTGAGTTCTTCACGACCTACAAGCCCGTTGCCGATGGCTCTTTCGATTTCCGACTCATCAAACGTCCATTTCGTACCACCAAAGGCGACCTCGACATTATTTTTGGAATCAATAGTGACAAAGAGGTGGATGAGTCATTTCAAAACGATGATTACGACATGAAAGTTTGGTGGATGAAACTTTTGGGAGCACCACCGGTGCCCGAGTGCCGTTTTAATTCTACTTCATTAAGGTCGAATGCCATGTACTTGATGTATAAGTTTCTCATGCAAGTTTTTCTGGGAAAGGAGGACATGAAACGAATCTCGTCGTTCGAATTACGAGCTTTGTGGATCACGCACCACCGGGGTGATGCAAAACTCTATTTAATTCTGATGGATGTGATAGAGAACATTCAACGAGTGAACGATAGGAAAACGACGAAGCTTACCTTGGGCACATTCCTCACCGAGCTCACACAATATCACAACTGAGATCCTTACGATGCCGACATCCTCTATCCGAGTGTGGCGATGCAAGTTGAGAGTTGGACATTCAACTGTTAGAGTATTTCCATTCTGACTTTCATGATGCCCTCGGATAAGAGAAGGGCTGAGGCAGTTGAGGACACAGACGGTGATGAGATCGACGATGAGGAGAATGATGACAACGAGGATGATGAGAATTATACCACCGGGAATATCGAGAATGACCACTATGGAGAAGGGCTCGAATACGGTGGGTATGGTGGTGATTATGACGGTGGGTATGGTGCCTACGCCGAAAGCTATGGTGGCTATATCGGTGGATATGACATAGGTGATTATGGAGGTTGGACAAGCAACCGACAATATTACTCCGATGCACAGTGGGGACCAACACGAGGTTTCCAATAAAGCTTCATGGAGCAGATGAGGCAGACGAGCCTCAATCAGGAGAACCTTGCCCGAGATGCTCGGCAAGACGCGTGGGAGATTCAGAACTCCCTTGCAAGATCGGATGCTAATATGGTCGCGACGAATGCAAATCTATCTCGCATGAACACCAATCTCGAGGCCAACTAGGCTCACCTCGCCTCCCTTGATGGGTGTCTCACGAACCTCGAGTATCGCTATACACCACCACCTCCAGACAACATGGATTTTTAGGCGGGCCCGTGCCCCAATATTTATCAATTCTATCCAAACTTTTACTTTCTTTATTTCTTATTTGTGTTGGGTGAATGAGTATCTGTACTAAATAATTAATTCGGATTTTTGCATGTTTGAACTGTTCCTACCCCATTTATTGCTTATTTTGGTCAACAACCAGGAGATTACTTATTTTTTATTGCAGGGTGATTAGCGCCAATTTGTCCTTCTCTTTATTAGTATTCTAGTTCTTTTTTCTATTTGTTTTTAGTATAATTTGGATGATTTAAGCATAATTCCTTATTTTTATATCTCCAACTTATTTTATCGTATTTTGATCATAATTGATGAGAATAGGTGATTATTCATTGTTTTTCACCTTACAGCTAAGTAACCGGAAGAGTTTAGCGCGTAAGTAGATGAAGTTCGATGTTCAAAAGTGGAGAACGAGCTTACCGGTGAACGAGTAGCAGAAATTTCGAGAAAAATGAGACGTACTCTCAGTCGCGTCGGTCGACGAGAGCGTCGACGCTACGTCAACGCGGATCTTGCCCAATACGGTCGACGCCAAGCCGATGCAACTCTCTGAAGCGTCGATCCAAGAGTGCGTCTATTGAAGCCAAGACGACGCAACTTGCTGTTGCGTCGATCCATGACAGCGTCAGTCGACGCCCTCGCCCAGTCGACGCCGAGCGCACAGCCAGCGTCGACGCCGAGCTCCAGCACGCGTCAGTCGACGCGACGTCAACGTGGCTGCCCAAAAATGTATTTTTGGGGCTTCTTTTGCTCCAAAACATGCTATATCTATAAATACCCTTCATATTTCAGTTTTTTAAGAGAGAGACCACTACCAAAAGAAGACACACGACTACCTAGGGTTAGAGAGCACAGAAACAATGCATTTATACACTCCGTTACGTAGATTGAAATAAAGATTGAAGATTCAAGATCCTTACGCTCAAGAATCACTTCAAGTCGAGATTTCATTCCCAACTCCAGATTCACTGGAGAATTTTACCGCTTTTACTAGTCCCAATAAGTTTCCTAAACTCTTAGTTTAATTCGTAGTTAATTTCTTAGTTAATGCTAGAACTAGACAATTAGTTTCGATTTATTTTATGCTTGATACTTTAGATATTTTGAATTCAACTAGTTTATTTATGCAATTTGATTTATGTTTAGTTTCCCGTCTTTAGATTCTTATAATACAATTGCTTCATGATAGTTTCTTATATTCATGCTCTTAGATTCGTTGCTTTTATTTCTTAGTTCTTAAGTTCGAATATTTAAATCATTGTTCGTGGTTGTTAATCTAGTTTAAAATAATTAGTTTAATTAGTCTTAGTTTTAATATTACTTTAGTTTATAATGATATTTTCAAAATCTTTAATAACCCCCAATGTACATGTATTTTATGATAGTTTGTGAATTGAGAAAAGCATCTAGAGACCGAACAGTTGTCCTCGAGAGAATCGACTTGAGTCAAACTCACCACCCTACAAGTTCCGTGTACTCTTGCGAGCAAACTTACGTGTTTTTAAATTAAATATCTTAAAAGGGGTGCAAAAAATTTTGGATCAAAATTTTGGCTACGTTGTCGCGGACAACGAGTAGGAATTTAGGATGTTTTTCTTTTTATTTCCTATTTCGTCGTTATTTGTATAATTGCACTTGGTTTTGATTTTTGCCGCTTGGTACGTTAATTTGTTGTTGAGTTTATGCAAGGTAGACGATCTCTTCGACACGATCTTGCACCATTTATTGACAACATCCATCGTTCAAATCCACCAAGACCAAGGCCTCTTTTCATTCCCGAGAGCGTTTCATCTACAACTACTGATTTTGTTTGCGACGATATCCCCGAGGCAATGTTAGGAGCACAATCAATCCGAAACGGTGATTCCCCACCAAGATCACCAACACGCCCCATTCGACACGGGTATGGTAGTGAACTAATCGTTATAAAAGGACAACCACAACCACGAGCCTACTGGGATAATTATCAGCAAAACTTGGAGAACATGAGACAAGACAAAGGGAGAAATGGAGGAGTTAACCAACAGCATAACGACGAACTAAATTGCCAACTTAACAACGTAGTCGATCATCCACCGAACATGGCGAATATAAGACAACATGAATAGAGGAATAAAAACTCTAATCGTCAACACAACAATGAGAACTTGGCATGAAGAAATGACAATTTTCATCAGCATAATGAGTATACTAACGATCACAGACGGGTAGAGGATTGGTTGGCGAACCAAAACCATGGATACGAACAAGACCATTTTGAAAGGAGATACGAGCGCGACAATGATTACAAAAGAAACACATATGAAAACCGCTACGAAAGAGCTCAGTACCAAGTTAGAGAACCAAGGGGAGATAGAGCACCTAGACAGCGCGATTTAGCGCATCCGAAGGTTGTACCTTTTAGGTCCGCTATTGTTCTTGGACAAACCACAAGGGAAGTGGAGATTAAACCACATCAACTTAATTTACTCCCGACCTTCTACGGAGGAACCCATGAAGACCCTTTGGCATTTTTGAACTATTTTTTTGATGAAGTTGGCAGATTTGTGGTTCATGGCCTTAACAAAGAGGAGGTGCGAATGATTTGTTTCCCGTATAACATGAAGGACAAATCGAAGTCATGGCTACTATCCCTAGAGCTTGGTTCTTTGACTGACTGGGAGATGATAAGCGAGAAGTTTTTAAATCAGTACTATTCAGCATAAACAACGGGGCATCTTCGGAGACAAATTACTACCTTTGAATAGTTGGATGGAGAGCTATTTCATGAAACGTGGGAGCGTTACAAGACTCTTTTGCAAGCTTGCCCCCACCACAACTACTCTCCAGAGATGACTAACCAATTTTTCTTCGATGGATTGTTTGACCATGGGAAAAGAGAAGTACAGATAGCGGCAGGAGGAGATTTCAGAGATTTAACAGCCGCCAATGCAAGACGAGTGTTGGAGAAGCAAAGTGAGAAATCTAGACAAACCAACTCTCGGCCTCGTAAATTAAAAGTTAATGAGATGTCCATCCCTGATCCCGATTTAGATGATGGCAAATTAGTGAAGGCGAAGTGTGAGGAGATATTTGATGAGAAATTGGCAGCTTGGAAGGCCGAGCGGGCGAGCAAGGCCTCTTCAAAAAAATTTGCTGCGACATGTCACCAATGCGGATCCCCTGAACATTTAGCCGACATGTGCCTGCTCAACAATAAACAGCAAGAAGACGTTAACGCACTCCAGAATTATTCAAATCAAGGGCCCAGGAAGTTTACCGCACAACGTGATAATCCTCTTTTTAAGTGGGGCCTAGGAAGTCCGAATTATATGCCACCCGATCCACAATACCCACCACCACATGCACAAGCACCATTGCCACCACCACAAAATAATTTCCATATGCAAGGGCAGGTGCCTACAACAGTTCAATCGACTGATCAGATTTTGGTTTGGCAACAGAATCAAGTGGCCGAAACTATAAAAAACCGAGATGGACTCGCGGACATTCGAAACAAAATCACAGACATGAAAAAGGCTATTCTTGAGATACAGCTGGGTAGAGGAAACTAGAAACAACAATAGGTCAATTATCGACTCACCTAGCCAAGCTTTCAGACGAGAAAGGAAAACTTCCAAGTCAAGCAGAACAGGCGTCGGCGGTTCATGTCCTTCGCAGTGGAAAGAAGATCGATAACGGAGTAGTTGACCGAGATAATGAGGTCGAGGTCGAGAATAAAACACCAACTCCTAGAAAGGGCGATGATTCTAAACCAGTAGATCAGCTGCATAAATCCTCTAATCGATATGTTCTCAGATCCATTCAAGGGACGATTCTGAGTAATGCCCCTGGCAAAGACGATGTTCATAAACCATCACCGCAAGCAATTAAATACACCAATCAAGGATGATATTCCTTTTTCCAAGACATTTGCATCCAGCAAAAGAGAACAAAAGGTTCATGGAACTATATAACTTATTGAATAACGTCAATATCAACTTGACACTTTTGGAGGTAATCAAAACAATGCCTGCCTATGTGAAGTTTTTCAAAGAACTTGCTTCAAGGGAGAGACGCTTGGCGTCAAACCAATTTGTAACCCTGCCAAAGGAAGTTAGCGCGGTTTTTAAGAAGCCATTACCACCTAAGGAACGCGATCTTGTAGTTTCTGCATCACTATTTCATTGGCTAATGGACAAAAAGCAATATGAATGTTAGATCTTAGAGTAGGAGTTAATCTAATGCCTTATTCACTTTACAAGAATTTGATCTTGGACCACTGAAGCCGACGACCATGCGACTACAGTTGGTCGATCACTTAATTCGGCTACCTTTGGGGATGGTTGAGGATGTTTTGGTACAAGTTAGAGAGCTATTGATTCCGGTTGATTTTGTGGTTATGGACGTTGGCGAAGTGCCGGTGGCAAGCACGGAGCATACCATTTTACTAGGGCGCCTGTTTATGTCTACCACCCATACATTAATTGATGTTCACAAGGGAAGAATGACAATGACCGTTTTGGGCAAATCAGTGACGTTTTCTCTGAAAGATATTCAAAATACTCCTACCCCTGTCAAGCTAGATGATTGTTCATTCTTTGATCCCGTTGCATCATGCATTCACGAGATAAAGGGAGTCGTGGTTGTACACAAATTAGGCGACGGGGACGACGCCGGATTTCCAAGGACGGAGGGGGATACGCTAGAAGTTGATTTAAGCGAGGAGTCTGATGAGTTTAACGAGTGATTTGCATCTTTTTGTACATATTTTCATTATCGTTTTTGTTTCACGTTGCGTGTTTTTCGCTTGCTTTTTGTTGCTTTAGGAGTCGGGTTGGCCGTTTTTCGTATTTCTAGATTTTTTTAGTTTTTGTACGTTTTCTTATTTATTTTCGTAGTTTTTCACGTTTCCATTTTTTCTTGGCCGTAGGACGTCCAAGCGGGGCCCACGCTCGTTGGGATCGTTGATGCTCGACTCGGGATTGGACAGACGAAGCAAGGAAGCAAAACAGACGAGGTTCGATAAGCCGGCGGACGCGAAAAGAACGAGAAATCGAGCCGGGCGCTGGAATCCAGTCGACCGACTGAACATCCAGTCGATCGACTGACCTTGAAGTCGATCGACTGGCCCGCTAAAATCGACTGGATTCCAGTGAGTTTTGAAGATTTTGACATGGCAGTCAATCGACTGCCGTCGATCGACTGGTGCCCCTAAATCGACTGAATTAAAGGGCTTTTGTCCATTTTTGATCATGCAGTCGATCGACTGCCGACAAGGCCGATCGACTGCCAGTCGATCGACTGCTTTTTCTCAGTCGATCGACTGAAAAGCAAATTTTTGAAGATATTAAGCAATCAGACGTCATTTCAAGAGAACAACTTGGCCTGATAGCTTTCTTCTCCAAGGAAGCTCCCCAAAACAGCTTTTTCTGCAGATTTTCATATTTTGCTCATTTTAATTCCTAAAAATTCTAGTAATTAGAGATAGATTAGTTAAGTTTAGATTTAAGCTCGTTTATGTTCAAGCTTTGTTTCAAGCTATCTTTTGTGAAGATCCATCAACTTTTAAGCTTTCTCCTTCAAGCTTTTGTGTAATCAACATTTGGTAACTTCTTTCCTTTAATTTAGTTTCATTTCCATGTTATTTCTCTTTAATATTGAAGTTAGTTTATGTTCAAGCTTTGTTTCAAGCTATCTTTTGTGAAGATCCATCAACTTTTAAGCTTTCTCCTTCAAGCTTTTGTGTAATCAACATTTGGTAACTTCTTTCCTTTAATTTAGTTTCATTTCCATGTTATTTCTCTTTAATATTG
>BMAC01000598.1:568364-597217 GCA_014905375.1 Phtheirospermum japonicum | reverse complement strand
CCAACTAAAAACTTAAGTAATTCTTGCACTAAAAGCTTCCCAACACAACCAAATCAACAATATATATATCCCAAGAGAGTTTTTAAGCGAAGTACCTTGAACGATTGGAAGCTCGAATTTAGCTTGTTTCCGAAAAATTGCCCCCAAACCCTACATAACCCGTTTTGGAGATTTTGGTTTGGATGTGAGGATGGTGGGATGGAATTTTTTGGAAATGTGTTTAATTTATGGGTTTTTGAGTGTTGGAAGAAAATAAAGAGAAGGAAAAATCTTTTAAAAGCAAGAAAGAAAAGTTTTTTTTTGAAGAAAAGAATTTGGAAGTTGCAAAGTGGAGGGAGAAAAGATGTTTTGGAGCGGTTTTTATGCTGTTTTCTGAGCTATTCCCGCTGGTCAAGATGGATATGGGGTCGGGTTGGCGGGTCAACTCCGAGTTTTTAAATGCGTTTTGGGCCGGGTATGGGTTCACGTCGACGTTGCTCCGACCGACACGAGCCCAATAGACGCTACAGAGGACCAATTCCTCGGTAGATACGTCGACGCCGCATCGACCGACGCGAGCAGTGTCGGCGTCGACGTGGGCGGAAGTCCTGGATTCGATTATTCCTTCACTTGATTATCAATTCTCCTCGTTCGATTCCTTCCATCTGTTCTTAAAAGATAAAAAACCAAAATAAAACATTAAATAAACTGAAAAAAATACAAAAGGATACAAAAAGCTTGGGTTGCCTCCCGAGAAGCGCAAATTTTAACGTCGCTTGCTCGACACTATATTGATCGTTTAATTCCAACCGTACGGTGGGTCTCTAAAATCCACCAACTTGCAATCTCGATTCTTCTTTCCTCCATCGTGATAAGGTTTCAGTCTATGTTTATGAACTTAAAGGAATGATTTTCCCACCTCATCATACAACGTGGCTACTCCATACTCGTCCATCTCTTTTATAAAGAACAGTCCACTCCATGCAGCCTCGAAATCAGTCGGGTCAAACTTACATTCGTGATAAAACAGCACTAATTACCTAGCCTCATACTGCAAGTTTTTAACTTCCTTGGTGGCGAACCTCTTTTGAGTTTTTCTTATTCCTCGTTCAATCGTTGCTATATGCCTTGCCCTTGTTCCTTGCATAGTTAGAATTTTTGTTGGGGTCGAGGGAATCATAACATCGCATGAATTTTTTGGTGGCTTTTTGTTGGGGTCGATGGAATCGTACATCGAATGATTTGTTGGTGGCTTCAACTCCACTTTTCCCTCAAATTTAGGTGTTTTTGCTCTCCATATATAATTCATCTTGAAATTCCTTCAATAATATCGTTTATGTCAATCCCCAGTAACTCAATCAAATCTTCCCCACTCAAATGCTTCTCCTCGTTGATCGAAGATTTCTCGATGCTCTAGAAATCGTCTCCGCAATAGTACGGAGTCGACTGTAGATGCGGTGAGTTGTCCCGAGTCGTGTCTCTCGAGGATGGATGTGATCGTCTTTCGGTTTTCTTTATCGTTCTTATCGTCGGTTTTTCTAAAACTAATTTATCCTAAGAAAGCGATAGTCATTGTTCGGTTTTATAGCTAAGATTTAAATTTGAAATTTGAGATTTGAAAACACTAAAACATTTAAAGGAATTTAAAGCTTATACTAAAAACTATCAATTTAAACTAATTAACTTATTAAAACTTAATTATTTGAAATTAGTAAAATGGAGGGAAAATTAAAGTCAACTTATTTGAATAAGTCAACATAAGTACTTAACATCAATTAAGGGTTTTAAAGGAAGATCTTTAACAACTTTTACTAAATTAGAATTTGAATACAACTTAACAACTTAAAAGCATAAGTTCATAAGTTAGAAAGCTAGAAAATGATATTGAGAGTTTGAAAAACACAAGAGATACTAGGCTATGATCCAAAGCACAACACAATATTAAAGAGAAATAACATGGAAATGAAACTAAATTAAAGGAAAGAAGTGTTGGGATTCCCGATCGGTTTTAGCTTCGTGCTATCCTTGTGCTCGTTTGGAACTAGTGCCTCGACTAGCCCTCGTCATTAAACACTCTCTATAGGTTTTTGTTGTAATTTGGAGTCATCAATTGCTCCACGTGCTCGATCGAAAAATTCGAAAGTTGCTAGTAGCAACGAATGATCGGAGTCATTTGATAGCCTCGTATTTTCACATTATTATGCAAGTACCTCACGTCTACGGTACATAAAAAAAAAAAAAAAAAGAAAAAAAGAAAAGAAAAGAAAAATACGAAAAGAGATGAATAAACAAGGATACGTTATAAATCCTTGAAGTTATTGTATAGCACGTTTTTCGATTTGTTTCGATTTTTAGTATACTTTTGTAAAGAGACGTGTTGATGATCTTGGCTAGTCGGGAGTCGATTAACGGTTCGAGCGTGGATAGACCTTAGCCGGGGCAAGGACGGGGAAACCGACTTGTTGGATCGTTTAAGTCCTTTTAGGTTTCGGAAGTCGATCTAAATTACCTTAGCAAATCACAGTGTCGTCCTTCTTCTTTCCTTTAATTTAGTTTCATTTCCATGTTATTTCTCTTTAATATTGCGTTGTGCTTTGGATCATAGCTTAGTATCTCTTGTGTTTCTCAAACTRTCAATATCATTTTCTAGCTTTRTAACTTATGAACTTATGCTTTTAAGTTGTTAAGTTGTATTCAACTTCTAATTTAGTAAAAGTTGTTAAAGATCTTCCTTTAAAACCCTTAAAAGATGTTAAGTACTTATGTTGACTTATTCAAATAAGTTGACTTTAATTTTCCCTCCATTTTACTAATTTCAAATAATTAAGTTTTAATAAGTTAATTAGTTTAAATTGATKGTTTTTAGTATAAGCTTTAAATTCCTTTAAATGTTTTAGTGTTTTCAAATCTCAAATTTCAAATATAAATCTTAGCTATAAAACCGAACAATGACTATCGCTTTCTTAGGATAAATTAGTTTTAGAAAAACCGARGATAAGAACGATAAAGAAAACCGAAAGACGATCACATCCATCCTCGAGAGACACGACTCGGGACAACTCACCGCATCTACAGTCGACTCCGTACTATTGCGGAGACGATTTCTAGAGCATCGAGAAATCTTCGATCAACGAGGAGAAGCATTTGAGTGGGGAAGATTTGATTGAGTTACTGGGGATTGACATAAACGATATTATTGAAGAATTTCAAGATGAATTATATATGGAGAGCAAAACACCTAAATTTGAGGGAAAAGTGGAGTTGAAGCCACCAACAAATCATTCGATGTACGATTCCATCGACCCCAACAAAAAGCCACCAAAAAATCATGCGATGTATGATTCCCTCGACCCCAACAAAAATTCTAACTATGCAAGGAACAAGGGCAAGGCATATAGCAACGATTGAACGAGGAATAAGAAAAACTCAAAAGAGGTTCGCACCAAGGAAGTTAAAAACTTGCAGTATGAGGCTAGGTAATTAGTGCTGTTTTATCACGAATGTAAGTTTGACCCGACTGATTTCGAGGCTGCATGGAGTGGACTGTTCTTTATAAAAGAGATGGACGAGTATGGAGTAGCCACGTTGTATGATGAGGTGGGAAAATCATTCCTTTAAGTTCATAAACATAGACTGAAACCTTATCACGATGGAGGAAAGAAGAATCGAGATTGCAAGTTGGTGGATTTTAGAGACCCACCGTACGGTTGGAATTAAACGATCAATATAGTGTCGAGCAAGCGACGTTAAAATTTGCGCTTCTCGGGAGGCAACCCAAGCTTTTTGTATCCTTTTGTATTTTTTTTCAGTTTATTTAATGTTTTATTTTGGTTTTTTATCTTTTAAGAACAGATGGAAGGAATCGAACGAGGAGAATTGATAATCAAGTGAAGGAATAATCGATCCAGGACTTCCGCCCACGTCGACGCCGACACTGCTCGCGTCGGTCGATGCGGCGTCGACGTATCTACCGAGGAATTGGTCTCTGTAGCGTCTATTGGGCTCGTGTCGGTCGGAGCAACGTCGACGTGAACCCATACCCGGCCCAAAACGCATTTAAAACTCGGAGTTGACCCGCCAACCCGACCCATATCCATCTTGACCAGCGGGAATAGCTCAGAAAACAGCATAAAACCGCTCCAAACATCTTTTCTCCTCACTTTGCAACTTCCAAATCTTCTTCTTCAAAAAAAACTTTTCTTTCTTGCTTTTAAAAGATTTTCCTTCTCTTTATTTTCTTCCAACACTCAAAAACCCATAAATTAAACACATTTCCAAAAAATTCCATCCACCATCTCACATCCAAACAAAATCTCCAAAACGGGTTATGTAGGGTTTGGGGCAATTTTTCGGAAACAAGCTAATTCGAGCTTCAATCGTCAAGGTACTTCGCTTAAAACTCTCTTGGGATATATATATTGTTGATTGGTTGTGTTGGGAAGCTTTTAGTGCAAGAATTACTTAAGTTTTTAGTTGGTTGAACACGCGCGGCAAGTGTTCGACGAAATCCCCTAAAGAACCAAAAGGTTTTATTTTCAAGATTTCTCACTCCCTTTCAACTTAATTTCGATTTATAATGTCTCGGACGGGAAAACGCAAGGATATTTTGGGGAAATACGGAGCGTCGTTCCCAATTTATGACAAAAAGGAAGGGGACATTTTTAAGAATATTCGACAATGGGGGTTCGCAACCCATCGGACTTTGAACATTGACGGAATTGATGAGGAGGCCTTGAATGGATCGGAGCACCACACTGACCTCTCTCGTCATGTCGACAGCCTCGGTTCTGGGTATTTCACCCGCATGCACCTAGCCGGATTTAGTGAGCTTATGCTCGAGTTTTTCACTACTTTGGAAATCCGGAATGACGAGACGTTCACATGTAAGCTAGGTGGTAACGACGTTTATGTGGACGAAGAAATTTTGGCAACATTTTTGGTTTCCCGACCGAAGGGGACCACCCGGTAGGCGTTCAGGCTTCGATTTAGCCTCTTTTGGGGGGATGATCACCAGGGTCAACATGGGCAATTTCAAGCGATTTCCTTGCTCAAAAATTCAAGACGACGCCCTTTATGTCGCCTACAAGATCCTCACCCACATCGTTTTATGAAAAAACGAGGCCACATACGCGATCAAGTCCGAGCTCTACGTTCTATAGTGTCTTGTTGATGGTCGTCAACCCCATCTATACCTATTGATTTTAAGCGGATTCTACAATGTTACTAAGGGTACGCCGGGTAGTAAAACGCCACTTCTATCCTTCGCACTGTACATACCAGCCTCACCCGTCACTTTGGGTTCGATCCGGTCGAAAACAGCTTGATGCCACTCGGGACGACTTCACAATCTTTGACACGTGCCCTTGCACCCCGAATGAGGCCTACGACTCAAAGAGGCTCCTCGTCTAGACTGAACGACGAGGATAGTGACACGACTGTGGAGCCGGCCCCACGTGCAAATTCGGGCCCGAGTCCCTATTGGGGCCGATTTTTAGAGGATAACCGAGCATTTCAATTGAAGATGTTCGAAAATCTCCAAATCATTGACGACAAGATTGATACGAACCATGAGCAAAACCGTCGAAGCTTGAGGAAGATGCAAGCTCGTATTTCGAGGCTCGAGGAGCATTTTGAGGCATCGTTTCCCCAACCAAGCATGGACGTTGATGAGAACTCCGAGGATGATGGATCCCGCGAGTTCTGAAATCTTTGTAGCTTTATTTTATGCTTTTAAATAAAAATAAAAAAATCCAAAAATATTTTTATTTTCTTTGTTTTTGTTTATTTCGTTTTCTTTAAGACATCTCACATCACGTACGATGGAGCACCGGCCAATTGCACAAATCAACAAGTAGCGGCTCGACCTTCTATTTTCAGGGATGTTTTCCTTACCTTCTTCTTTTTGATTTTTGATGTATTTGTGGCAATCAGGATATTCCCGGGATTTTTAGAGTGGGGGGTGGTCGAGTGTGATTTTTATTGCTTAATTGTGTAATTTTTAATATTTGGCTTGTAAAATTAAATTCTTAAACGTGATTAATTGCTATTTATGTGCTTAATTGTGTTTGTATGGCTTTCCTGTCAAAGTTGACTACGTATGATTTGATGTTTTTTCAAAATTATTATTTATATATATTGTAAAATGGTACTTGGACGCAATTGATTTCGCAAAACCTTAAAAGCAGCGTCAATTCAAAACTTTTCATGCAAAAAGCCTGTGAGTAGCCTGAGTGATTATCATCATTGCATGTACTTGAATGAGTTTTGATTTGATATCTCTTTGAAACCGCTGTGTATAGTTGACTTTGAACATGACGTTAAGGCGCAGAAAGAACCCTATTCCGACCATATCCATAAATTTTAGCCACTATAAATTCCGAATGAACCAATCATAGCCAAATTATCCATGTCTATAGCCCTGAGTGATTTTGTTGAGTCGACCCCTACCAACCCATTCAAAGCGTGGGGTAGGAGTTCGTATTTTTATTGATTATTAGTGTTTTGGAGATTTATTAGGAATTTATGATGTTTATGAATTTTTGTAATTTTGGACCACCATCCGAATAAGAAAAAAAAGAAAAAAAATACCCCATAAAAAATTATAATAAGGGGGAAATAAAAAATAAGAAAGGATGGTGAGTCTTGTTGAATCGTGTTGAGTAGTTGCCTACGCGCTTAATTTAAGGCTTGAAATTATTGTTTATTTTTGCGTGAAGCCTAATGTTTAAGAGGCAAAAGAGTTGAGTTGTAATAAGAATCACATTATAAGCTTCAATTTTGATTAAGTGGTTTGAGCTTCAAGTCGGTTTTACGGTTTACGAGTTGAGAAATGGCCCTAGTTAAAGTCTACGCTATGAGTGTTTAGTGAGGTTTTTCTTTTGAATGAGGTGAAGCACATTGCTTCGTGATTTGAATAATTTAGGTGAGTTATTAATCATGTTAGATCATGAGTTAGCCACACGATATATATTCCACACCTGTCCAAAGAGCCTTACATTATAACCCGAAAAGACCTTTTTCGATTCTTAGTTCGATAACAGACTTAATTTGCGATTGAAAAGAGATTTATTTTCCGTGCTTGTTTATTGTGCATGCATTTGTATGATTTGAGCGTATACACATCCCATGCAGCAATGCTTGAGTGATTTTGAGCGTACACGCACATATTTATTTCCCTTTCGAGAGGATGCATGATTTTGATTTTGAAGCGACGATGTAATAAATGTGGAGTGTTTAACGTTGCAAGATTTGTACCTATATTTTTGAAATTATGTATGCAGCACGACATGACTCATTGCTTAAGCATATTTTCTTTCTTGTTATACTTTGAATCTAACGTCTGTTCGAGGACGAACAAACCAATTAAGCATGGGGTAGTTGATTAGCGCATATTTGTCCTTCTTTTTATTAGTATTCTAGTTCTTTTTTCTATTTGTTTTTGGTATAAGTTGGATGATTTAAGCCTAATTTCGTATTTTTATATTTCCAGCTTATTTTATCGTATTTTGATCATAATTGATGAGAGTAGGTGATTATTCATTATTTTTCACCTTACAGCTAAGTAACCGGAAGAGTTCAGCGCATAAGTAGATGAAGTTCGATGTTCAAAAGTGGAGAACGAGCTTTCCGGTGAACGAGTAGCAGAAAGTTCAAGAAAAATGAGACGTACTCTCAGTCACGTTGGTCGACGCGAGCGTCGACGCTACGTCGACATAGATCCTGCCCACGACTGTCGACACTAAGTCGATGCCAAGCCGATGCAACTCTCTAAAGTGTCGATCCAAGAGTGCGTCTGTCGACGCCAAGCCGACACAACTTGTTGTTGCGTTGATCCATGACACTGTCAGTCGACGCCCATGCCTAGTCGATGCGAGTGCACAGGCAGCATCGGTGCCGAGCTCTAGCACGCGTCGGTCGATGCGACGTCGACGTGGCTGCCCAGGAATGCATTTTTAGAGTTTCTTGTGCGCCAAGACATGCTACATATATAAATAACCTTCATATTTCGGTTTTTTAAGAGAGAGACCACTACCAAAAGAAGACACACGACTACCTAGGGTTAGAGAGCACAGAAACAACGCATTTATATACTCCGTTACGTAGATAGAAATCAAGATTGAAGATTCAAGACCCTTACGCTCAAGAATCACTTAAAGTCGAGATTTCGTTCCCAACTCCGAATTCGTTGGAGAATTTACCGCTTTTACTAGTCCTAATAAGTTTCCTAAACTCTTAGTTTAATTCGTAGTTAATTTCTTAGTTAATGCTAGAACTAGACAATTAGTTTCGATTTATTTTATGCTTGATACTTTAGATATTTTAGATCCAACTAGTTTATTTATGCAATTGGATTTATGTTTAATTTCCCGTCTTTAGATTCGTATAATACAATTGCTTCATGATAGTTTCTTATATTCATGCTCTTAGATTCGTTGCTTTTATTTCTTAGTTCTTAAGTTCGAATATTTAAATCATTGTTCGTTGTTGTTAATCTAGTTTAAAATAATTAGTTAAATTAGTCTTAGTTTTAATATTTCTTTATTTTATAATGATCAATTCAAAATCTTCAAAAACCCCCAATGTACATGTATTTTATGATAGTTTGTGAATTGAGAAAAGCATCTAGAAAGCAAACAGTTGTCCTCGAGAGAATCGATCTGAGTCAAACTCACCACCCTACAAGTTCCTCATACTCTTGCGAGCAAACTTACGTGTTTTTAAATTAAATATTTTAAAAGGGGTGCACAAAAGTTTGGATCACAGGGGGGTTAAACTGGTCGGACATATTAATTGCACTTCATCTGGTCGGACGTGTACTATATCCGACCTGATGACCTATCTGGCCGCATGCATAATTCGAATCATTTTGGTCAATTTATTTACTTTTTGTCATTTTATTGTGTGAATACATACTAATTAACCAATTGCTTATGTCAGCTTTATTTGAGATCATTCTCATGCTTATTTGTGTTTGTACTGGCTTGCTTGTCGAAATCATGTATTGTGTAACTTGTCTTTAGAGTCTTTTGAGCTTGTTTAGTGAAAAAATTTTCCAAACCTACCTACCTATATATATATATATATATATATATATATATATTTTAAAACAACACTTAGTCGTTAGCAATTTTACGAAACTCTTAAAACTCGATCACCTCGTTTTCAAAAGTCTAAATAAAACCCTTGTAAGAAGCCTTGTGTGTTTATCAACATTACATGCTGTGATTCGATAAGTGTTTTGAGAAGTCTCTAAGTCGCATGTGTACATCTTGTTTTGAAAATGATGATAGGCACATATAAAATCAGATTTCGGCTATATTCAGAAATAAAAACCATTATAGATTCCTAATGAGCCCCTTTGAGCCTTTATTACATCTCTTTGTTTTCCATGAGCATAATTATAGCTCTTATTTTCTTTAACTTGTGAGATGAGAGTTTATTTTACATTGGGCTATTGAAATTTGACGATTGTAGGGTGGGAATTAGGAGTATACATATAAGAGAAAAAAAAGGGAAGAAGAAAAGAAATATAAAAAGAGTTTAAGGGTGATTAATCATAAACGCATCTAGATGGTAAGAATAAAGTCTATTTATAAAGGCAAATGATCGAGCGCGTTTATTTAGTTTTGGGTGAGAAATAGCCTTAGTTTTAAAAGGCTAAGAATAATGTTATATGGTTGTTTTGGGAGGAATGAGGAGCAAGCTTTGCTCTATGCTTAAAAGTTAGGATTGAGTGAGTTATTGATTGCGTTCATTCGCAAGTTAGCCACACATCTTTATATATGACATACCTTACCAAAGAGCCTACATTACAACCTTAAAAAGTCCTAATCTGATTCTTGATTGAATGTGCACACCTATGCGATGAACGAGTATTTGATTTTCACGAGTCGGTGAATGCATGTTTATGTTGATCCCAACGTATACACTTACCTTTTCAAAAACATGAGCGAATGAGTGCACCATAATATATTTCCCTTTTTTTTTTGAGGATGCATTCTTTTTATTTCAAGGTGAGAAGGTAACACGAGCTTAGTTTAAGAGTTTTCGACAAAAGTGTTAATATTTGCAAAACTATATTATATGCACAACATAACTCTTTTATTCTAGCTACTTTCATGCTCACGTGGTTTGCATTCTTTTGTTTGTTCGAGGACGAACAAACCAATAAAGCATGGGGTGGTCGATTCGTACGTTTTTGTTACACTTTTATACATATTTTGAGTCATGTTTGAGTCTTTTTACCATCTTTTTCTGGTTAAAAGTAAGCTATTTTGCATGATTTTGCATTCTTTGGCTTTTTCCCTTAACTTTTCAACTTTTTAATCAATAATTGGTCCTTTTGGACCATTTTTCCTATTTCTCTCTTGCAGCTAAATCACTTGACAAACCCGGGAGATGAAGACAAAGGAATCAGCACTCCAAATAGCCAAATGAACACTTGTCTGATTGGATAAACCCCATAACTAAATGGATTGACCTTCAAAACATGCACCGGTAAGATAAGTGCTATGTCCGATCGGACAAGAAGATAGAAACGTTTATCCGATCGGAATCATGAACAATCCGATCGGACATATACGTTATAAACACAGATTTTCGGGATTCGTCAGTTACGAAAATGGCTCTTGGAACCTTAAAACTCAGAAGATCTCAGTAGAAACACATCCTTTCATCCCTAGACTGGATCCTATACCATTGGAAGAGAGAATTGACAACTTTCTCTTACCTTTGACTTAGAGCCCTTATGACAAAAATCTATAGAAGTTCGATTGGTTCGTGATAACCGCTGGTGTCGGATGTTCGTGAAAAGCTTCCATAATTCATCGAGGTTCTTCTCATCCCCGGAATAGATGGAGTTAGCAAGGATTCATCGTAGTATCGTGGAATGTATTTTCTCAGAATTTAGTAAACTCTAAACTTTGATGTTTTTAATTAGTTTGGATTTCATGTTGGTAATTCTCGTTTAGATAATGATCTTGTGATATTGTGTTTTAATATTTCATTTGAATCGTTTATGATTGAATTCTTGTGAATGATTTCGTGAAGATTTGTTTTGCGTTAACTAGTTGATTTGTATTATTGGTTTTTATGGTTTGTTCTAATTAGAATCTCTTTTGGTTACCCTTGTTGAATGCATATTTAGTGTTTGATGAAATGTTTGAACAATACTTGGTGGACCAGTCTTTAGTTCGAGTTAGAATAGTTAATAGTTGAATTCGTGAATCAATTAAACAACTCATGCGAAGAGGTTGACACCCTCGTAACAAGATTAGGTTCAAGTTTCGGTTTATTTGAATCATTCCTTTAGTTTAAATTCGAATAATTATTAATTAAGTTTACGAATCAGTTACACAATTCTTGTGAAGAGATTGGCAACCTCGTAGCAAGAATAGTTTCAAATTAAGTTCTTTCAAAGTTTTTAAAATAGAAACCCCCTTGATCGTGTGTTTAGAATTAGAACTTTTATTTTTATTATAATAAACGTCGTTGACTCCACATCTCCACTCCTCGAGAGAATCGACCCGGTTTAACTTGCTAGTCTACGAGTGACCCCGTTCTCTTGCGGGCGAACTAACTTGTTTTTAAATATAGACGCGCATGGTTTAACTTGGATTTAATTTTGAAACACAAAAGTTCGGATCAACATATATATATATATATATATATATATATAATTAAGATTATGTGAGAACCAACTCACTAGGTGGGAACCTAGGAACCGCTATATTACATTATATGTGTTGCTAATTTAAATAATGTAAAATGCTATTTATATTTTCACATTGCTATTTTTATGTTCCCTTGATTATTACTAATAGCTTAATTAGCATGTGCATGATTTATAAATAACATCACATCCTATGTAATATAGCAGGTTTCAAGGTTCCCACATAGGAATTGATTCCTATGTGAACCCACCCCTAGCTGGTGTATATAACTCAAATATCAATAAAGCACTGTGATTGTATAATAAAAGCACTAGTTCGCAGATTCACATATAATGACATGTTTCCCATTTGAACTCACTCCTATATATATATATATATACACACACACACACACACACACATATATATATAAATATATATGTATGTATATATATATATAGGATTAGGTTCAAATGAGAATCATATCCTTATTTGTAAACCTATGGTCAATTATGGGCCTTAGATCTAATTAAATGGATGGATCGGATTTTTTGTGTATTTTCTTATTTGATTAAAAGCATTAGGATTGTATAATAAAAACACTGCTGGTATATAATATAAGCACTAGTTCGCAGGTTCGCAAATAAGGACATGGTTCTCTTTTGAACCCACCCATATGTATATATATATATATATACATACTAGTGTGAAGCCCGCGATTTTCGCAGGCAAATAAAAAAATGTAAAAAAGATGAAATTTATCAAAAAAGTAATTAAGAATGTGAATTATTATATCAAAAATAAAAAAAATATTGTTCACTTTAAATTTTGAATTCTTTATGAAAAATTAATTGTTTTATTTACAATGATATCATTATCGTCGCAACAACAAATCTCCAACCCTTTATGTTCTTAACTATCAAAATTGTGAAATAAAGATGACTTGTGAATTAACGATTACTCTTGGCGATGATCTGATCGTGTACGTATGCACAATATTGCATTAGACATTAATTACCATTAATTAATAAATATTTCACATCCTATAATCCACTAATAGCAATACCATACCATGAAAGAAAATAAAAGTACAGAAATAAGATTACAATATACACACACACATGCAAGAACCCAAAATATAAATAAATCTTAACCAAAACCTTCTGTTTTCTAGGTTAGTAATTAAATTATGTTTTAATGACCACGTAGTATACCTTAACCAAACCCTAAGGCGCACAAAACAATTTTTAGGAGATCCGCATAGATACAAAAGACAAAAAAAGATATTTCACAAAAAAAGATATTTCACATAGATATATGTTGAAGAATTTGTTTAAGACTTTGACTGATGCTGTTGCGTAGGTTCTATTTATTTCAGGTCCTTGTCCTTACCCCAAATTACCAAATACAACCATATTACAATAATCGTAGCCCCAGTTAATTACAATAATCGTAGCCCCAGTTAACCTGCAATTAGAATTTTCAGCCAATTCTTAGTATATATTTCACATATTATAAATTTTAATTAAAACAATGTATATCTTTATTTCCTTATTCAATTTACTTACATTCTGACTGTCATTTGCTCGGGAAAAATGAAAGAACTAATAATAGCGACAATAACCATGCTCAATGGGTTAAATGCAGTCATAAAAACCGGTCCTTTTTCCTTCATAATAACTCCTGATAAATAGTATGTTATTCCTGAAGATATCACTCCCTGCACCCAGAAAGAGAAAAAATAAACTTATTATCATCAATAAAAAAAAATAAAACACCGTAATACTGCTCTTACCCCATAAACACAGGCTAGAAGTTTGGCATCCCAACCAAGGGCCCACATAGAAGTATTACCCCTCTCAGCCAAGAAGGTGACTATGGCTCCGATGAAAGCTCCAAGTGAACACACCATCGTTGTCAACGATAGCCCTGCTGGGTACAACTTTAGTGTGATTGACTGAAGAGTGTAAAATAGTGAGTAACCGAGGCACCCTGTGGCGATCATGATTGCTCCCTTCATTTGATCTTGAGACATTTGTAGACGCATTAATATCATGGGACTATTGGGTCCACGGTAACCCGATCACATGTCCAACAATTAGGGTCATAATCATGGGTCCTCCTACAGTGACCAGAGTCCCCATGATTTTCGCATGACTTCATACACTTTTCAAGTTCACCTTCTCAATCCTACAATTACATGCATGCAAAATATTAGTTATTATGTATTGAAATTAAAGATGAGTAAACAATTTGTTAATTAGTTATGTATATGGTAAAAGTAAGGTGTGCATGTGGTCATACTACATACCTGAGTATCTAAGTCAATAAAAAAGTGAGAGCAGGAATAAGATTGCACATTGCAGAAGCGAAAATGGCCAATGAATATTTCATCCCAGCAAAGAACATGTTCTGACCGATAACCGGACTGCAGCAGTAAAGTACCTTATGAAAATGACCTGCTAATTTATCCAAATGTTCTACAACAAGATTGCATAAACTCACAGTTACACTATGACATTTAGGATCACCTTGAAAAAGTTGTTAATCACCGCCGACCAATGATTGGAAGATGCTATCATGCGAATTTTGAAATGTTGAATTAGAGTAAACCAACATTGTGTTGTCCCCTGCAAATAAGCATTTGATCAAGAAACAACTTAAAAAAGTAAACAAATAAGGGCACTGAAGTTCTAGTACTGCAGAAAGTTAGATGTGGAACAATCTACGCAAGTTTCAATTACCCTATACTACTGCATGGGGGGCACCATTTCAACATTCAAATCGAACTCCTTTTAGTCATATTCTTAAAACCTAGTACCAATTTGTCATTGAAATCTATAAAGAGACTTTAGGTACACTCATCAATTCAAAATCTTAAATAAATGAAGCCAATAGAATACATAGATATTTAAAAAACACAAAATCTACGAAAAACTTATATCCATCAAATTCAGCTTTACTTTATTTCCATTATCACCACTTCCTGAAATAATTAATTTAGTTTAGCAAAGGATGAAGCTGAAAAGAAAAGGGAAACAAAATATTTATTTTTTATTTGAAAATAAAATTTGGTATTAAATTATTAATTAAATCATAGGAAATTATTTCATTTGCCGCTTTTGCACCGCCGCACCCACTGCCCCTGCAAATCAACATAAGTGGCATATCATTGGCATTGAAGATTTATTTTTATTTTTACAAAAAAGATGAATTAGAAAACCAACAATAAGAAATCAATTTAGGAAAGCGAAATTCTGCATATTATCTTAGTACATTTATTTTTCTTAGAAATAAGAAACATCAAATAATAAATTAGAGAAGAGAGTTCATCATTTGATGCTCTAGGATATTAAATATTTTGCAAGAAGATTAGAACAATAAGCCCTATGTAATACCTGATAGGAACATCTTTTTTGCAATGCCCATACCGTTGATTCTCCAATATCTCCACTCTTGAGAAAACATATTCAAATCTTTTTCTTCTTGAAGAGCATACTCATTCTTTGCCCCGACAGACTTTTCTTGCCCCGACCTGTCACCTTCTCCGCCACCACCGCAAGTTCAGCCCGCATCTCGGCCGAGACACCACCACAGCCCCACAACAGTCGCCGTCCCAAAATAAATGACACCGGAATCAACGCTGGCCAAAACTATGGAGGAGCCATCAAAAAAATCGGAAATAGCATAATTGATTACCTAAGAACTGATTTCATAAAATTGGAAATAGCATAACCGGAAACAGAATAAATGATTAATTATAGCAAATCTCATAAAGGGGCGGAAATGAATCTTCGAAACCAAGAACAACTCGACCAACCAAATTGAATAGAACAAATGATTAATTATAGAAAACAAAAATTATCAAACACATCAACAATTTCAAATCCATTCGAAACACCACCACAACCCGCATCTCGGCTGAAACACCACCACTACAAATTAAAATTTATAAAGGATCGAAACTATTAGAAATTAGACCGTGGTTAGATTTGGTGGATAAACTTTCATTCAATTTGAAAGATGAGAAACACAAAGTTTGAAGCAACCGAATTGATCTGAAAAAAATGAGAAAAGAGAAATGGGGAAAAGAGGATTGAGGCGGGTTGGAAAACACTAACCCTAGTTTTCTAATATTAACAAAAAAAATAAAAAATAAAGTTGTTATTTATACCACTTTTGAATTTTGGCCTCATCCTAAAATAGACCCCTTTCAACCACATATTGACACGTCATTTTTGGAGCATTCTAATTGGTCCACCTATTCCCCAAAATGCTCTCCTTTGACAAATCAGCATTAATAGTTAACACATTTAACATCATGGGTGGATACACACGAGAAGCTCTCTCTCATTTTCAGGCTCAATAAAACCACGAGGCCGAAAGCTGCCTTTCAATTTTAATAGCCTTTTGAACCCATCTGCTACTATCGGGAGGCCCAATAACAACTCTGTACAGCCCGTCATTGCACGATCAATTTAGAAACAAATCAATGATCATCTTGGCACCAATCAAGCAACAAAACACTTTAAAATAGACATAATATATGCAACTGGTTCCCATCCATCTTCAAGAATATATACACGAGAAATAACTATATGCGACAATATGATGTGCATAAAGTACACTTTTAAAATATTATTTACTATAGAATTTCTCACATATCAAACTCCCACAAACTCAATCCATTGCTTGTACTCAAAGAATTTATAATTAAAGCACAAAACACAAAAGAAAATAATAAAAGAAAAATAAGTGGTCATCTGCTCATGTCCTCAAAACTTACACCCTAATAAATTAATCGAATTGCTCAAACAAAATCATCCAGACTCTAGACACCCTTATATAGAAATTGCAAGCATTTCACGTATTAACCAAAGTGACTCCAGTAGTTTGGAAACCCATTCCCGTCTAAGTCACATTAATGTAGTATGGTGCCCCCTCGTTACTCGCAGGTTTGGATACTGTCTATCATTGGCAGTGATTATCCCCCCCATTATTTTTAATATTAATAATTTTATTATTATGAGGCCTACAGCTTCGCACTACCATTCTTGATTCATTAATTAGTATTAGGGAGCGAACTGGAGGATCGTAGGAGTTAAGTGTTCAATAGGTCAAGTGTATCCTCCAGTTTAAAACAAATATGATCAGTATGCTTGTTTGAGATTATTCATACGTGGAGTGGAAAATTGGGCCCTCTAGTCGTGTTGTCACCATAAACCGGATGTGTATATGTTGATTGCACTTGATAAAAAACGGGTAGACATCTGTTTCAGTACCTCATACCTTTTTCTTTTTCAATTTTTAACTACAGACCGCCGGTATCCTCCAACTGTACATGAATAACTTCCTTTTAACTAACAAGATATTCTCACCCAATTTCCAACTTCAAGGCCCCACACAAACTCGCATTGAGTACGTACACCTCAACAATGCAAATAATTTAGAACTGACTCCCCATAATTGAATCACACAGGTACTAACAATCATGCCCTTGATTCCTAAATCAAATTGTGCCTAAAGACTTTAACCGAAATATAATTCGAGCAAGAAATGTAAGTAAGTACCATTCAAATTATAAACCAACTCTCATTTCATCATCATAAATGCTACTTACTAGGCTGTTATTGGGCAACCTAATAAAAACTTGCTTCCTTTATTTGTATTTTATTTGTTTCTTTATAAGAAATACTTCTATAATATGTAGACAACACATCATTCATGAGCAAAAATTCATGACAAATAGAATAACGTTCACATTGACGCATTCACAACACAAAACATAATACATATTATAAACATTTAACTCGTTCATTAGCAAAAAGTCCCCCATGTTCACTAACCAGTAACACCCCCAAAAACTTAGAATCTTGCTTGACCTCAAGCACACATAAAGCAATGATAAGCAGATAAATAGTCAAAATGGGAGAAAATGGGGATAGAAATCACCTGAGTCAATGGCGGGAAGCTAGAGACGGCAGCGCAGCTAGAACACCTTCTCGTGAAGCTGGCAGAGATGATTCATCCCTCAAGGTAGGGTAGAGTTTTTCTCCAGATTTTGTGCTTCACCATGGTTTTTCTAATTTTGTTTTCTAGTAGTGAACTAGGGCACAAATTCTCTCAAGTCTATTTCTCTAGTATCTGCATGCATGAATAATATGTAGTCTGCAATCATATAAAAAAAATAATATTAATACTATTAATAAAAATAATTATATATACATATATAAAATAAAGTAAAAATAAAAATAGAAAATAAATAATTAAATAGTAATAAAAGAAAAAATCTATTGGGTTTCCTCCCAACCAACACTTTTGTTTAACGTCATTGGCTCGACATAGTACTTTCCTTTAGTGAGTAGCCCAAGGAGGTTCCGATGGTGGTCTCGAAACGAGTTAAAACCCCACAGCCCCAAACTTATTAAACTCTCCTCTTTTCAAAATTGGATGCTTAATTGGGTCTTTTTGTCTCTTTCATAAGTCCTCCGCAAATAGAGGGATATTGGTCTCAACCTTATAGAAAACATCAAGAAAATATATCTATGTGTCCTCCTTCATTGGTCGTTTGACTCTAAATAGAAAAGGTAAAAGGTTCAATTCTATGAGTAAAAGATGGATAATTCTTTTTTTTTTTAATTTTGAGCAAATTGTTATTGGGTGACCCAATATCAGAATGTGTGCTTCGTTTCACTTTTTTCTCTCATCCTCTCCATTCTTTAGCTGAGATGTTGTCTTCCCTGACACATTAAGATCATCCTGAACCGAACTTTTTACACTTACTTTTTCTTTAAAAAGCTCATCTGCAAGAGAACGGAGCAATTGTAAGTGGTAAGCTGGACTTGAGTCGAGTCTATTGAGGGACCGCAATCGGAATCGAAATGCTCATTATAACAATTTAACTAAGCACGTGATAAATGAGTGTTGGTTTTAATTTTAGGAAACAAGAGAAAAATAAATAAAAAATGACTTGAACTTAAATGTAAAAATCTATCAACACATCAACACGAATCATGATAGATCTAATAACATAAGAATTGGACAACACAAAGAACGAGAATAATAGAAAGCGAAAATATTCGATATTTAAATCAAATTCAAATAGGAATTATAAAATTATCTATATTCTAACTACATCGAAAGAATAAAAATCTTGATTTAAAAGCATGAAGATGAAAATATAATCCAATAAACCTTCATTAACAAATTCTATACCAAACTCAACAACTAAACCAAAATCCATACACAAGAAACCAACAACTTCCAAACAATTATTGAAATTCACAAGAAAAATGCAAGGAATTGAGAATTAAAGATACCTAAATAAATTCTTAATATCTTTAACACAAAAAGAGACAGAGAAATTCCCACGCGAGCTGGGTTCCCAAGACCTAAGTTATCATTGTCTTAAAATCAAGAAAGCAATCTAAGGTTCTTTTAGATTATCAAATGAGAAAAGGGAGTGAACAAGATAGGCGAAGATGAGCTTTCTTGGTCAAAGGCAAGCATCCAGATCTGGTCGTAGCTGGAAAGTGTTGCCTCTTAAAAAATGTCCGACCATTGATCGACCATTGACTTGTGTTGATCAACAGTATCATTATCGTCAATCTTGTGTTAATCGATGGTGGCGGTCGACGGGTGGGACAGCGGTGTGTCGATTGTACATCGATGACTTTTGTCGATTAACGATGGCGTGAATTTCTCGTCCGGTTGATCGACTCAAGCTGTCAAAGTGGCGGCAGGCACGCGTCAATGTCACATTGAAGTGGCACGTAAATCGATGGTAGTGGGTACTCCTTGGAAGGTCGATCGACTAATGTTGTCGATGCGGACGAGAGATGCGTATCGGTGATACGTCGAGGTAGATCAACGTGTATGTTTTGTGAACCCTTATCATGTTTTCGCCGATTCAATCTGATTGTAACTCTTAGGATGCGCTTAGCTCAGATCAATTGACTATAAAGACAAGAAAACTAGATTAACATAAATATTTAAAAAAGATATGAAAAAGAGTACTAAAATGAATAAAAGGTTACACAAGATTCGTAAAAGCTAAAGAAATAAAAGTGAGAGAAAACACGAACCAAAACCCAATATATCATACAAAACAAGACACAAAAAGAAACAAAAAACACACACAAATATGAAAAAATCAACTCCCACACCCTTAGCTTTTTGCTTGTCCTCAAGCGAGACAGAGCCTAAGGATGGACAAGAAAAATCTAATCCCCCGATGAACCTAACAATAATGCACACAAATGAATAGAGAAATAATGCATTTAGTCACTCAAAACCAAAAGTGGAGGACGTATATAAAATTTTGAGATAAGATATTTAGATCCTAATCTGTACGAATAACACAATATGATGAGTTGCTCTTCATGCAAGTCTCTCGTCTAAGCACCGACCAAGGTCTTTCCGTGCTCAAGATCACTAGATCGGCACCCTACTAGCCACGTCATCTATACACCTCTGTACAAAATATACTAAAAAAATAAGAGTAAAAGTGCGTACCAGGGTTGCACGACTATTATATACAAAACACTTTGTATAAGAATTTCTCTTCTTGTACTTTTTTCTTCTTTTTATAGCACCCTAAAGGCGAGGTGCTAGTTGAACACGATATTTACTTCTCAAAAATTAGAGTTCGTTGACTCCGATAACTTGTTGCTAAATACAACTCACAATATTACTCAATAAGTACGTGGAGTTTTTGAATTCTCCAAAAAGAGAAAGAAGAAAATATTATAAATAATCCTATAGAGGTTAACCGAGAAGAAGGCTTGTAAAAAGTACTCGATTTTTGTGAAAAATCGCACGGATAGCATGAGACTAACGCACTTACATAAGACTCCTTCACTTCATGCCCCACAATTATAATAGTGTCGAATAAAAATCTAAAACCTATCCAAAATAACAAGACCTTGTCACTTCGCCAAGGTTCTAAGCAATGCACACACATCACGACTCAATCATTATCACATGCAAGCAAGCATAGAAATATCCTAAAAATGGACACACCTCCCCACACTTAAACTTAAAGAATGTCCACATTGCTCATTAATTAAGACAAAAAGGTAAAAGGGATAAAGAGAGATACACCCCTATAATCGTGCTTGTTGTGAGAAATCAAGAATGACGTGACATCTAACGGGTGGTCTAAGAGAGAGTAACCTACAAAAAGGGGTGAGTGGAGAAGAACGATATACACGACAATAGAAAATTAAAAAAGAAAGGAGAACATCAATATTTATAGTTTTTCTTAATTATAATATGTGGGAGGATCGTCGTCAAGATCCATCTCCGGATGGGAATCATTCGCTTGAGAAGAAGTCTTGTGGAAAAAATGCTCTTCGAGTAGGGAGAGGCGAGCCCTTAACTTTTGAAAACCTTGATGATTGCTTTCATGATTGTTACTGATTTTCTCATTGACAAGTTGGAGTTTCTCAAACATCTTTTTTTGGATTTTCGATTCTCCTCAAAGAATTGATCCCAACCTTATCATAGGCCTAATCCGGTGTTTGGATCTTCTTCTTCTTCCTCATTTTCTTTGGCGTGATGAGCCGAAGATCCTCCCTACGTGAGGTCTCAAGGGTGAGATGTATTTATCCCATTTTATTTAGCCGTCAGGAGGTAAGTGATCCCAATCGCCGCTAGGCCCATGTCGGACAAGTTACACCCGAAGTGACGAGCAAGGCCGATTATGAATGGGGCGAAGGATAGGAGGGGTGTTTTATTACCCAGGGTCTTCTACAAAATGTTTTGAATTCCTTTTAAGAGAAGAGTAAAGAGACGCGGGCGTCGACCATTGATGAGGCACACAACGTGTAAAGTTTGGGTTTTATAGCATTGGTCGCCTCTTATTCGCAAAGCAACACGTGGTCGAGGAATTTAGGCAATGTAGATTGCATCATTTTCAATCTTTATAACCAGAAACCAATTGTAGGAGCCTATGTTTCCACCCGTCAGTTCATACCAAAAGGCGATAACATCAGTGCGTCGTCTTGGGGTATTAGGGGAACACCTTTGCTATCAAGTATAAGAACTTCTTCAAATAATCATTTGTTCCCCTGAATTTTGTTTCCACAAAGTCGGCAAGTGAACGTTAGTGAAGACGCTCAAAGTGGTGAAAAACTCGAGCATGAGATCGCTATATCGGGGATGCTCCATCCTGGTGAACATGGTGAACTCGAGCCCCTCTATACCTTAAGATGGCTTCATAATGTTCCAATCCCTCTTTAGGCCGTTCCTCCACATCGTCTAAACTGATCGCTTGATGTGTTGCGAATCCCCAAGTTCTAATTAAAACAAAAAACCTTTCCTTCATATTTCGAATAATGGGAAATGGGGCCTCGTATTTGTTAAAATATCCTTCCTTTTTCCCGCCCGAGACATAGTATAAAAAGTTGAAGCAAAGGGGATCGTTCGAGATTTTTTGTCGATATCGTTTCCCAATCGACGGGCCATTGACAGGTTGGTAGAGAGTTTGCATCGACAAGGCATTGATTGATGGGCCATCGACGGGATCGACAGGGAGATTTCATTGATATCGATGCCCAATTGATGGTCCATCGATGCCTACAAAGGTACTTGGTCGACTGCGCATCAACAGACGCTTCAATTGAAGAGTGTTCTTTTTTCCGTTTTGCCTCCTTTTGCTCCTTGAGCAAAACCCCATGACCTTTGAAAATGCCTCCGAAAGTGCATAATCAGTCTTCTATACCTGATGTAATACTCCTTACAACATGGACAAGAGGAAAATAAATGAAAAAATCAAAAGAGAAAAGAAATTAAAGGACGAATATACGAGAATACAAAAAATTCATAATAAGGATGCGAAATGCTTAGGTTGCCTCTCAAGAAGCGCTTGTTTAATGTCTTAATCTTGACGAATTCATGTCAGCTTGGCGATAAGCGGGTCTTCGAAAGTGTCAGACTCCACATCATGGGTTTGTTTTGACCTTTAAAAATATCCTTTGACACGATGGGCGTTGACTTGGAAACATATTAGGGCTTCTTGTTTACTAATTTCACCACTCTATATGGAATCACTTCCTCAATCAAAAACAGGCCCTCCATCATGACTTGAGCTTCCCGAAATAAATGGAGGCGAGAGTTATAGAGCAAAACTTGCATGCCAACCTTGAGATCTTTAGCATGAGCTTCTTATCGTGTTGAAGCTTCACTTTCCTTTTGTAGATCTCAGCATTCTCATAAGCGTCGTTTCTAATCTCATTGAGCTCTTCGAATTGTAACCCCTGCACATCACTGGCTTGATTCAGATCATAATTCACGGATCGTATAGCCCAATAAGCTCAATGCTCAGATTCGAGCGGAAGATGGCATGACTTGTCGTATACCAGTCCATAGTAGGGATGGCGATGGGGTGGGGCGGGGCGGGTACTACGAGACCCGGACCTGCTCCGTCAACCTCACGGGTCGGGTCGGGGTAACCCGTCTATGTAATTTTTTTATTTTTAATTATAAAATATCAATTACTATTAATACAAAAAATCAAATATATAACTATAAAATTAAGCATAAGACTACAAATTCAATAAAAAGAACAATGAACCAAAATAAGTAAATTTATTATACATTTATTAGCTTATTTATAAGTTTTTTTCATGTATTTTATTTTATTAATGTATATTATATATAAAAAAATATCATTATCAGTGTATAAATGTTAAATATAATATTAAGTGTATAAAAATATAAATATCATTGTCAACAATGTATTGGAAATTAAGAACAAGCCCATCGTAGAGAAATTGGTTGAATTACTTGAGTGGGTAATGTTGATGTGGACATTGAGTAAGAATTCCCTTAAAATGCTCCCAAGACTTTTGGAACTGTTCTACATCCGTCTGACTAAACGAAGTAATTTTCACCTGAATTTGAGCTGTTGTTTGGTTGGAGTAATACTTTCTCGTGAACCGATCATACACCATGTCCCAATTTGTGTGAGGAAAACATGGTGTAAGGAAACATGTTTTAGCTCGATACTTCAGGGTGTAAGGAAAACACCACCTCTTGAGTTGATCTTCGTTGAGGCCTTGAAGGGGGAATGCTCGGATGATGACATAGAACTCCCGAACGTAATTGAGAGAATCTTCGTTTGGTAGCCCATGGAAGGAAATAAATTGATTTAATTGAATCTCCTTGAGCTCATAATCTCAGACCGCGAGGCCAAAACGGTGCATGAAGTGGACGGGCTGATCACAGTCCAAGAAAACTCTCACATACGAGTCAGACGGGGTTCATGATGTTGGTAATACCCGTTTGGATACATGTAAGGTCTCTGGGATTCTAGTTGGGCTTGTTGGTGGTACGATTGTTGTGGCTCCTGAGGGACGTGTGAAACGTGATGGTGAGGTGGGTGAGGTGCTTGTGGAGTTTGATTTTAAGGTGGAACTTCATGAGGGCCTGGGTTTTGATTAGCGTAAGGCACTCGTGCGTCGGTATGATTGTGATTCATGTCCTGATTGATGAATATGTGTGGAATGTCATTTTGCGCATTTTGATCCTCCATCAAGTTCGGATTTTCTTGGGGAAGAGCCATCAGTAGATGGACTATTGGTTCTTATCGAGGAATATCGTCCTCAAATCCTCCGGGTACGGCTCTAGTACGATTAACTCTAATGATGTTGTCTATGAAGGGGAAAAGCTCTCTACCAAGTACTCGTCGTCCTTGCATACACTCAACAATCAAATAAACGTATCGAGTCAAAATAAAGTTATATTAAACTAACTAATCACATACGAGCAAACATTTTAAAACCTTTGATATTCCTGGGCAATCGCAAAATTTTGAATCGAACTTTTTACACATATTTTTTCTTAGAAAAGTTTGTCCTCAAGAGAAAGAGCAATTGTAAGTGGTAAGCTTGACTTGAGTCGAATCTCTCTAGGAATGGCAATTGGAATTGAAATGCTCATTTTAACACAATTTAACTAAGCACGTGATCAATAAGTATTGGTTTTGATTTTAGGAAACAAGAGCAAAATAACTAAAATGACTTGAATTTAAATGTAACAATATATCAACACGAATCATGATAGGTCTAATAGGGTAAAAATTGGACATCACAAAGAACGAGAACAAATCATGTAAGGATACCAAAAGTGTTCGATATTTAAATCAAAGTCAAATAGGAACTATAAAATTTTCTATATTCTAACTACACCGAAAGAACAACAATCTAGATTTGAAAGCATGAAGATGACAATGGAACTCAATAACCCTTTATTAAAAGATTCAATACAAAACTCAATAACTAAACCAAATTCCATACACAAGAAACAAACAACATCTAAAAAATTATTGAATTTCACAAGTAAAATGCAAAGAACCGAGAATTGAAATTACCCAAATAATTTCTTAAAACCTTTAACACCAAAAGAGATGGAGAAGTTCCCACGCGAGCTGGGTTCTCAAGATATAAGTTATCACCATCTTAAAATCATGAAAGCAAGCTAAGTTTGTTCTAGATTATCAAATGAGAAAAGGGAGTGAAGAAGATAGGTGAAGATGAGCTTTCTAGATTAGAATTAGGCAAGTATATAGATCTTATCGCATCTGGAAGTGATGCCTCTTAAATAGTGTGAGTCTAGGAGGGCACCATGGTAATTTATCCATAAATTACGACCGTCAATAGACCATCAACTTGCATCGATCAATGATATCACTATCAGCGATATGGTGTAGATCAACGGTGGTGGTCGACGGTGAGGGATAGCGGCATGTTGATTGTATGTGATGACTCTTGTCGATTGACGATGACGTGAAGTTCTCGGCAGGTTGATCGAGTCATGTTGTTGAAGCGATGGTAGGTGCACATTGATGTCGCATTGAAGTGGCACGTCGATCGATGGTAGCGGTTACTCCTCTGTAGGTCGAGCGATGAACACTATCAATGCAGGCGGGAGATGCGCGTCGATGATGCATCGACTGGAGGTCATGTGGCACGTCGATCGACGGACATGTTTCACGAACCTTGTAATGTTTTTTCCAATTTGATATGACCATAACTCTCGGGGACGTGCTTGGCTCCGCTCGATTGACTAGAAAGATAAGAAAACCAAACTAACATAAGTATTTACAAAAGATATGAGTAAGAGTACTAAAACGAATAACGGTCGACACAAGCTACGTAAAAGCTAAAAGAAATAAAAATAAGAGAAAACATGATCCAAAACCCACTACATTATATAAAACAAGACGCAAAAACAAATTAGAAACACACACAAATATGAACAAATCACATCCACACTCTAGAATATGATGACACTCACATTTCATTGATTTATCTCGAAACGAGGCGACAACTCACTTCTCATTTGAGCAACCAATTTATTAATTTGATCCACCAATTCACAATCCCTCTCCTTGAGATTCTTTATGCTAGCTCAATTATCTTGTTGATATTCAACCATATTTTGTTAGTTCTTCTCCATTATCTGTTGGACAATCAAATTGTTAGATGCCATTATTTTAATCATTTTCACAAACGATGAACCATAACTTTGTTTGATCAACCACACAGAAGAGTATTGTGAGAGTTGATGTTAGAAGTGTAATCCATTATTCTCAAATTCCTGCAATGAATGTGGATTTACATAAGGAGAATTTAGGTGACATCCATAAACAAAACCATTTTCGTCGCGATACGGATCATATAAGCTTTCTCACACATTTTGAAGTATCATAAAGACTCTATGTGCACTATATTTAATGATACATGCGTAGTCATCTGTGATGTGCCACATGGTTAAGCATAGACGACATGGTCACGCCAAATTAGCTCTGTCTGCAAAACGTACATTCTGAGCGTAGAATTCACAAGAGTATTCTTCTATTCCAAAAAAAGGTGAATGTTGATGAATATATTTAATGTAGGGGATATTTATGTGCAAATCTTTCATTTTTTCACTGTTATAGGGTATCCCAATAACAAAAAGTATGTAGAAATCTGGACACAAATTTCAACTATTTTCTAAAAAAGTAAAACTAATACGTAAGAATAAGAATTAATACGCGTCACTCCCCAAAAGTGGCACCAAAATTTGATCGCACATCGCTACATAATAAATAATAATATTTTATTTTTCCTCAACTTTGCTCCACTAACTAGTAGTAGCAGTAAGTAGTGGTCGATCCCACAAGGAGTATGGATTAATTTGTGATTGTTCATATTTAATTAAAATAATAAAAGGAAGGGGGTAAAGGATTGTGAACTATCTAATTAAAACTAACTAAACAAATAACTAGGCGAACAAACGCAAGGTAGTTAAATTCAAACAAACGAAACATGTACAAAAATTAATAAGAAATTAATTATGATGCGAAAACTTTAGTCTAAGTTCAGTTTACTTCCTCGATCAATTCACTTAACCAACTGTAGTATTATAATCCACTTTTCATATGAAATTACTAGCTCTAAAAAGTAATAAGCTCTGCTACTCGAATTTCCCGTTTTTGAATATTTAATCAAAACAAGCTCTCCGGTCAAACCTAATTAATGGATAACTTTGAATAAGCTTTCTAGATTTAATCCACTAAAATCATTAGGCACTAGGAGAATAGGCTAATATAAGAAATAAAATCATAATATCGATTTATTTAACTTATATTGTTTTATCCCTAATAGTGTGTGACAATTAGTTGCTACGAGTGAAAATAGAAATGACAACAATTATGGATTATAATTTATTTCTAGCAATTGATACTCAACCCTAATTTAAGTGATCAATCTAAATTATAAATTACATAACTATGACAAGAGAGTGGAATAACACAAACAACTTCATACGAAGAGCGTACAAATATTACGGAATTAATTAGAACATAATTAATAAACGAGTTTGAACACCACAAGGACCGAAATTAATTAAACTACTCACACATGATGTTCATAGAGTTATAAACTAAAAATAAATAACAAAACATAATTTGTGTTAAAGAATAAAAAAGAACACGATTAGAAGTAATATGCTATTTCCTCCAATCCTTTGTTGCTAAAGACTCCAATTCTTTAGCTCCAATTCTTTACTGCTAAGGACGTCGCCAGGTTGCTAAGGATAGTCCAACGTGGCATCAACCTCCGTTATCTCCTCCGAAAGTGTGCCCTTATTTGCTGCATGCATGGCATATCTACCTCCTATTTATATAAGAAAGAAGTGAGGTTTTGTGGTTGCTCCATTAAATGACACGTGTCTTGCCTCTTTTTTTTCCTTTATTTGTCTTTTTATTTTTTTTGGTTTTATTTGTTGTATTGCCCAGCCCACTTGATTTTCTTTCTTTTCTACCTCCAGCTGTCCATTTTGTTGCCCCCATTTGTCCAAGCAGAGACATGAAACTAGAAGAAAAAAAAAATGCTTTGGCCATCGTCCCTCTTTGTCCTCTCTGTTCAACTCCATTTCTGCAATATATCTTTCATCTCTACATCTCTTTGCATCTTCACAAACATAACTCCAAATACAAAAACCCTAATTCATATCATAATATTCATTCTCCTATAATAAAATTCGATCCCTAATTTATCAAATTCAATCCCAAATTAAATATACCAAACGCGGAGAGAATAATCAAGCCATTAACACTTCAATGAAAAAAATTGTGGGTGTGAGGTTTTTATTCAATTTCACCTGAACTGAAATTGCCAAATTTCTTAAAGTAAGAAAGGAACAGAGGTGCATCAGGTGGCTGGAAACCATGGTGTCTGTAGAGACGTGCAGCGAGCGTGGGTGCAAATTCTTGGTGACACGACAGCTGGGGCAATCGGCCATGGCTTGGGAGTATGTGTGCGAGGTAATCTTTGGGTGCCTCTTTTTTCCCCTGCGTTTTTTCCTTTTTTTTCTAAGTTCTTTAGGCCCAATGAATTCGTATATGTGTGGCATTTGTTTGCGATTATTTGCAGGACCAATGTTTAAGTAAGTATATTTCAGGCCCAATAAGTGTCTGTGTGTTTATATATTCATGTGTTTTTTTTTGTGCGCGTGCTTATACTAGGACTAGGAATTGACTGATTGTGCGTATGAGATCTTGGTGTTGTTTAAAATATTCATGGGCTTCACAGAGTCTTCACCTAATCTGTCCTTCTAAATCCCACAAAATCAGGATCAATGTATACTAAGATTAGAGTGGTTCAATATAGGCATGGTCCTCTTCACCTAACCTTCTACTCATTCGTCTWTKTWTYWSMTTMKWRTGYWWAYWST
>BMAC01000598.1:524125-568022 GCA_014905375.1 Phtheirospermum japonicum | reverse complement strand
AGARGRAYYYAAAKARAAAACATAAAAAGGAGAAAGTGATTTTGTGTTTAGGCAACAAGTTTAAAATCAAATAAAAGAAATAAACTTGTTGTTTAATTCATATCTTATTGTGTTTTCCTTTTTGCCAATCAGGCATGAACTAAGCTTTGCATCTTCTGCAAAGAAAAAAAAATCAAAAAAAAAAAAGCGCTCGAACTTCATTTAACAAAGCCGGGCTATACTTTTAGCATTCTGGATAGCTTTTTTTTTCCCAAAAGTCAGTTTACCACTAATATAAGCAYCTCAGTGCATCAATATTTTAGTGTTCACATCTGTTCTTACTTTCCTGGTTTATTAGAAATGCTGTTTCAAATTATTGAGCCGCTGGGCAGAAAAATAGCAATTGCTAACATTGTGTTCTCTATTTTACATGCAACTGGGTCATTTGAATAACAAAAACGGTGGTTATACACTGGGTTTTTTCGCTTTCATTTTATTTTTATTATTTATTTTGTTGGTTGTTGTTTTTATTAAGTCCCCCAGTTCATAATTACAGAGTGAGATCAAACTTCAAAAAAAAATTGAATTGATTTGGTTATTGTGCGAACCGAGCTTGAATCGGGTTCAGCCTGAATCAAGTTCAATCAGGTTGATATTTTATACATATTTTGTCCTTTATCTTTACAAGTTGAATCCAAACCAAATTTCAAGTAACTTGATCTGTTGTACATATTTTTTTTTTCGTGTGCTTGATATTTTATTTTATTTTATTTTTCTGCTTTGCTGATCAAATCGAATATGGAATAAGCTTTACATATCCTAGCAGCAAAAAAAATTGTATTTTCAGCCTTTAGTTAATGAGCCGAGCTGAACTTTTACCCGTTTGGATATTTAAAAATATACAGACCTTTCTATATATAGGCATTTTTTTCAACTATACAAGCATTCGTGTGTATCAAAACTTCACTCTAAACTAACGCTTCTAATCAAACAAAAAAAGATAATAATCAAATCAAAGCAGCATAGCTTGATTCGTCGTGCGATCAAATACGGTGTTTTTATTTGAGTAAGATATGCACTGATGCCGACAAGTTTTCTGTTTAGGGTGCATGTTCTTTTGAGTTTTGCTTTTTTCCCTGAATATTTTCAGGCAGTGGAATAGTAGTTGAATTTTGTTTGGTGTTGCTTTATTATTATTATTATTATTATTATTATTATTATTACTATTATTATTATTATTATTATTATTTTTGCTATTAGTATTATTATTGATTTATTTATTTTTTGCACTTCTATATCTATGTTTGCAAGCTCATACTCTTTAAATCAAGCTGGTTGCAATTTGCTGAGCGTTGGCGTATTTTCTTCTCAGGTACGCCTAGAGTATTACATTTTCAGCATCTATTACTGTATTTCTGCACTTTATTGTATGTGGTGATGCCGACTATAGTCAGCTTCATGTTTTGTAGTTGATAATGCTCACCTTTTAGTTTATTTATCATTTTTAATATCTTTCGCGTTATTTTTTTTCCTTTTTATTTGTTAAATTAGGACTCTATTTTCTGCTTCGAGGTGCTAGCCTTTTAGTTTATTTGTCCTTTGGGTTTTTTTTTTATCATGAACTCCTTACAGAGGAGACTTTTTAGCTCCTGATGTTTATAGAACAAACATAGAAAATTGTCAGGRCCCTTTTTTTGTAGCTGTTATCACAGAAAACTTCTAATAGTGTGTTTTCCTTCTGTCATGGAAGCTTTCATGGTAGAGGAGTCGGATAATTTTCCATTATTTATGCCTCGATATGGTTCGCCTACACAGATGAAGAACGCATATTATAGAAAAATGGCTATTATTAGATGGAAAAAGAAACGGTTAGATAGAGCCCTGAAAATTTATAATTCTCAAACCTTGAATGCCGCTGTTGTGTGTGATCTGAGGCCTGTAGATTGCAGGAGTCTGCGCAAGTCCCTAGATGGAATCAGTTTTCATTCAGATAATCGGCACATTGTTTCAAACTCATCCTTCCAGTTTACTGGCAGCCAATGCATGAATGCGTGCCAATATCAAAATGAGAGGTCTTTGAACTCTCTGAATGGCCGTACTCATGAGAATGCCATTGGACTTGCTGATGTGCTAAATCTTGTTGGTGCATCTTCTCTTCCACGTAATGGCTTGAACTGCTTCAGCTTGAATATTCCTACTCCGTCTCGATCTCCACTTGATGAGTTTACCTCTAAAGCTTTTAGGAAAGAGGCAATACTTAAATCGAGAGAGACAAATTCTCAAAAGAGTTATATGCTTGAGTCAATGGCCATGGCAGCCATGGAGCCTCAGAATATGCCTTTAATTGACCAAACAAACGTTGAGTTAATTGGAGTCTCGAATACACTTAACAAGGCCGTTTGAGAATTATTGCCAACTAATTCTCAGGTTTCAGGTATTTATCTTCYGGGTCCCTGTTATCATGACTTATTAAACGAAATGACTTTCAAAATATTTTATAGTTATTCCAATATTTGGAAGGCATTCGGCCATTACCCTGTTTCTTAAATATAACTTTTTCCTCTATTCGATCAACTATTTGCTTTGCGTGTATTAAATATATCCTCTTTTGATGGGCATTTATTAAAAAAAACTTCTTTCTTCTCCTGTGCGCGATACTGGATTGAGTCCTTTCGATGCATTAAAATATATATATATTTTTTTAAAGTGATTGCATTGTGGTTATGTTTGGCTTGCTTTTGAAGATAGCTAATACACAAATCATTGTTTCTTCCTTGATATCAACTGCTGGGGAAGGGGGGACTTATTTGGTAACGTTTGCTTTTATTTTTTAAATACAATAGCCATTTACAAAATAATAACAATATATAGTTTGTTTTATCCTCCGTCAAATTAAACATCCTCAAGAGCGTACATTTGCTCCCTCTATTTTAGCTATATATATATATATATATATATATATATATATATATATATATATATATATATATATATATATATATATATATATATTCCAAATTCTGTTCCAATCGAATTACGTTAAAGTTAACTCCACGGGAACTTCCAAAAAAAACAGAGGAAAAGTAACAGGAAACGAGCAGGTATTTTACGTCTTATATTATTGATGGTTTTGATATCACCAAACTTTGTTTAAACCAATCATCTTCTRATGAGTTTCTTCGCATCGATTTATAGGGCGAATGCCAAAAAGAGGCCGGGGCCTTTTGGATTATGTTCCTGAGGTCGCTAGCATTCTTCCAAAACAACCAAATTGCCCACATTGTGATGCAAAAACAAATCTCCAATGAAACGCGTAATTTTTGCTGCTCTAATGGAAACATAGTTTTAGCAAGCAATCCCATTCCAAATCTCTTGAAAGAGTTGTTTACTGCACCTTTAGAAGAGTTGAATTTATTTAGATCGTGTGTAAGGACAATTAATAATTTCTTTGCATTCACTTCTTTTGGAGTTAAATGTGACAAGAGTTTAGCTAAGAGAAATAAAGGTATCTATACATTTAGGGTTCAAGGACAAGTTTACCATTTCATCAATGATTTAGAGACCTCAAAGAATTTGCAGCTGTATTTCCATGAAACTTAAAATGAGCTGACAAATCGTTTGTCTGCATGTCCACGGCTAATCGAAAGTATTATTCAAAGGTTATAGGCATTCTCGGGCATAATCCATACGCCAAATTTTTCCGTGGTTTACGAGACGTTCATAACCTCGATACTTGTTGTATTGTTTTGCGGGTGTTGCCTGGTGTTGATCAGAGGGTTTTTAACAAACCCAAAGTCTCCCAGGTTGCTGCATTGTGGGTCGAAGGAGAGGAAAATGGGGAAACGTACCGTAGGGATATTCAAGTGTATACCCATGGRGGTCATTCTCATAACATAGAATATTATTATGGATGTTATGACCCGTTGCAATACCCTCTTCTCTTTCCTTTTGGTGAGATTGGTTGGCATCAAGGAATCTCAAAAAAAGGAATTAAAAAACACAAAAGAAAAGCTAGGACTATGAATTCTCACATTTCCATATCTCTGATGCTTACTACTAATGCCGAGGAACTGCTACAAGGGGAACAAGATGGTAAGATCAAATAATCTTATTAATCAATTTGTAGTCATAGTATTATTCGGCGTAGCAAGATAACCAACACTTTTCTAAATTCCTGTACCAGCAATGGCGAGGATAGATAGCGATCTGAGTTTTGTTTCAGTTAGAGAGTACTATGCTTATAAGTTGTAGATGAGAGATGGAGATGAGTCATTTTTGCTTCACTTTGGTAGACTTTTTCAGCAATATATAGTAGACATGTATGTTAAGATTGAATCCCAGAGATTAATTTTTTTTTAGATCACAACAGGAAGAAATTAGGAGAGAGTTTCTGCAAGGCATACAAGATTATGTGTTTGCTGGTGAAACGCACGCGGCAAATATTTGTCAGCGGATTTTTTTACCAGCAAGCTTCATTAGAGGGCCATGGAACATGAGAAGAAAGTATATAGATGCGATGACATTAGTCCAAAAATTTGGCAACAGATATTTTCCTCACGATGACATGCAACCCAAATTGGCCAGAAATRAAAGAGCATTTAATTGAGAGAGAAGAATCACAGAATAGGCCTGATTTAATTTCTCGAGTATTTCATGCTAAGCTTGAGGATCTTAAGGATGAGCTCTTAAAGAAAAATGTTTTTGGTGAGGTAGTCTCCTATACCTATGTCATAGATTTTCAGAAAAGGGGATTGCCCCATGCGCACTTTCTTTTGATTCTACGATCTCATCACAAGATGTTATAACCTGAGGAATACGACAAAATTGTTAGTGCTGAGATTCCAGATAATGTGAGATACCCGCATTTATGTAGCATGGTTAAGAAACACATGATGCATGGCCCGTGTGGTGTTTTAAATCCATCAAATGTGTGTATGACTAGAAAGGACAAATGTAAGCATTCATATCCAAAATATTTTTGCCCTGAAACAACCCAGATAGCCAATTCTTATCCAAAATATTGGCGGAGTAACAATGGTGTTAAAGTTAAAGTGAGGCGGCACCAACTTGACAACAGATGGGTGGTTCCTTATAATGCCTATTTGCTTGCTAAATTTAACTATCATATCAATGTAGAAATCTGCTCAACGGTTCATGCAGTTAAGTACATTTATAAGTACATTTGTAAAGGCCATGATAGGATTAGTTTTCACGTTCATTCTGATAATCCAACTAGCCAAATCGATGAAATCTAGCAATATCGAGCAGCTCGATGGGTTTCACCACCTGAGGCTGCATGGCGGCTCATTCGTTTTCCCATGGGTGAAATAAAACCTGCAGTCATTCATTTGCAGCTTCACTTAGAGAATTATCAGGCCGTGAGTTTCAAAAGGCGAGAGAACTTGAAAAATGTTGCAAGTAATCCGGCAAATAAAAAAACCATGCTCACTGAATTTTTCTACATGAATATAACAGACCCTGAGGCCCAGGCACTGAAATTGACATATTTTTAATTTCCAGACCATTTTGTTTGGCTAGCTGATGAAAGACGCTGGAAAAGAATAGAACGAGGAGACTCTATAGGCCGAATAAATTCTGCGCATCCAACTGAAGGAGAGAGGTACTACCTCAGGATTCTTTTGTCAAAAGTCCGTGCTCCGAAATCTTTTGACGATCTGAGAACTTATAATGGCACACGTGTAAATACCTTTTGTGAGGCAGCACTTTTGAGAGGTTTGCTTCAAGATGACAATAGACAAGAGCATTTCCTTCAAGAGGTTTCTCTTTTCCATATGCCTTACGAAATGAGAAGGCTTTTTGTGACCTTTTGGTTTACTCCCCTCCGAATAATCCTAGGGAATTATGGTTGAAGTTTGAGACTGTCATGTCCGAGGATTTTCTTATGTGTCCAACTTTAACACCTAGAGAAGTTAAAAAAAAGGTTTTACAACAGATTAGTGGCTTCCTCGAATCAATGGGAAAAAGTATCAGCTCATTTGATTTGGTTCCCAATGATTTAACATCACTTGATGTTCAAAACCAAACAAGAGAACTTTTGGCATAAAAAAGCATTACTGTTCGTGAAGAGGATTTGAATGCAATATCTTTGCTTAATGAAAAACAGAGATATGCATTTCGGATTATATCTCAACATATTTATGAAAATAAAAGCGGGGCTTGAGGTACTGGTAAGTCGTTTCTTTATAGAGCATTATTGGCTGAAATTTGGTTTAAAGGTTATTTAGCACTAGCAACTGCCACTTCGGATATAGCTGCTTCCATTTTACCTGGAGGTAGAACAGCCCATTCTCGTTTCAAAATCCCAGTCGACATCTCCGAGGGTAGCTCATGCAAAGTGAGCAAACAAAGTAGCCTTGCAGCTTTGATCAGAGAATGCAAGCTGATCATCTGGGATGAGGCCCCTATGGCTAAAAGATCTTCTATCGAGTCACTTAATGAACTACTACAGGATCTTTTAGATTCATCGGAGATTTTTGGTGGGAAAGTTGTCATCGTCGATAGAGACTTTAGACAGAATTTGCCGGTTGTTCGTAGAGGCAACAAATCTGAGACAGTTGATGCTTGCATGATCAATTCTCCCCTGTGGACATCTCTTGAAAAATTGAAGCTCTCAGAAAAATGAGGGCCCGATTAGATCCCTCATTCACGGAATTCTTATTGAGGTTGGTGATGAAACTGAACAAACTCAGGAAGACAGTCTAATAAAAATTCCTGCTCCCCTTGTGCTCAGAAATAGTTGTACTGATCCTTCTCTTGGCGATCTAATAGATATGGTGTACCTAGGAAATGCTTCTCGGTCAAGAATTGTTGGTGATTCGCTGAATCGGGCAATTTTGACCACAAAAAATACCTTCGTCGATGAGGTGAACACCATTATCATTGACAGATTCCCAAATGACAAGGTCGAGTATCTTATCTTTGATGAAAGCTTGAATCCCGATCATCAAGGACAGTATGAAGATATTATAAATTCTCTTTCCCCGAGTGGGCCTCCACCGCATAAGCTCTTTTTAAAGATTAATGCACCAATAATTTTACTTAGAATTTTGGATCCCACTGAGGGTCTTGCAATGGAACGCGGTTAATTTGCAAGAATCTAAGTCGTAATGTTATCCATGCTTAGATAGTTGTTGGAGATTTTGCAGGGAAAGATGTGTTCATCCATAGAATACCATTACAGCCTCCTCCTGATGAACAGTTCCCGGTTCCATACAAGAGAACCCAATTTCTAGTTCGTCATTGCTTTGCAATGACGATTAATAAAGCACAAGGACAGACGCTCGATTTCGTTGGCGTATATTTAAAAGAGCCTGTATTTTCACATGGCCAGCTCTACGTTGCATTATCCCATGCGAGAACAGCTTCACAAGTGAATTTACTCATTAAACCTCCTTTTTCTGATGCGCCTAGGATTGATTACACCAAAAATATTGTGTATAGGGAAGTGCTTGGCGCTTCTGAAATGATTGGAAAGTAAATGAATTATATTGATCTTTCTCTTATCTCTATTGAGCTTAACACACATATTCTTTAAAAACTAACTTTCTTTAAATTTTTCTTCTTCCGAGTCGCCTCCGGCGGCTCCTCAAGAGGGGTTTCCAGTACCCATAGGGAGACCCCCAGTAATTCCCCCAAATCCCCCTGCTGACAATATCTCCTCCATAGTTAGCAATCAAACCTTACGAGACATCCGTGCCACCTTCAATATTACCGACGATTTTATTTTCACAAGTCCATCACCAGACGAGAGAGCCTCCGCTCCCCCTCCGCAACACTTAACCTTCTATGTGGATCAATTCCATGCCGGCCTAAGCCTTCCCGTCCACCCTTTCATTCTTGCTGTTTCTCGGATGTACCAGATTCCGGTACATCAATTTCTCCCTAACGCTTTCCGGGTAATGGCGAGCTTTCAATATTCCGGGATAACACCCACGGCCCAACTCTTTTATTCTCTTTTCTTGGCTAAGAGTTCCTCAGGATTTTTCTATCTTTCGGCTAGACCAGACGTCCATTTCTTGTTTGGTCTGCCTACATCCCATAAGGCCTGGAGGAAGAAGTTCTTCTTCGTCCAGTGTTCTGGAGATTGGGGTTTCTCACCTGTCTCCATTGATCTCTTGCCTTAGCAGGCCTCCCTACCCCGGGGTGAGAGGCCTCCTCATGTAGCCCAAAAAATAGCAACCCTAAACTCCAAGCCCATGGACATCACTAAAGTCCTCAAACCTAACCTCCTAAACTTCTTCATAACCCAACAACAGAGCGGTCCTTTACCAGAATGTATTGGTATTATTTCACACTGCCTGTCTGTTTATCCTCGTAATTTCATAATTGATGAGTACTAACAGTTCTATCTTCCTGTTGCAGGCACACTTGGAAGCCAAGGCCGCGAAAGCCACTAGAGCTGGTCAGAAAAGCCTACTGGGAGAATCCTCCCAAGCTTCTCCTACCCTGGAGGTGGTTACTTTGGCAGCACTTCCTGTAGATGCAGCCCAGGGACAAATCCAGGCCACGCCTGCTACTGTCCCTCCTTCTGGGATAGTAAGAAAAAATCCAGAGCCGTCCAGGAGAGCCACGCCTGAGCTGGGAGTCCCAATCCAAGGAATCCCATTTTCTGAAGACCCTGAGGAAGAGCAACTGCAGAAGCGAAAAAGAAAGAGGTCTGAGCCAGAAGTCATCCCTGAGCCAACCCCTCAGACCTTCCAGGTCCCCTCCAACCCGAACCAGATTTTCTTCAATAGGTCTGTCCTGAATTGCCCAGGTGAGGTTGCTAGGCAGTTCATGATGGGCTTGGCTCCTACTGCTGACCCCCGGACCGCAGACAAGATGTTCGATCCTGAATTGGTAGAAGCCTTCTGCCGGACCGAGGCACAGGTAAAGCACTCACCCTATGTCCCTTATCCTCCTTTTTCACAAGTTTTGGCTAACTTTCGTCTGCTTTACCTCCCCTAGACGGTGGTGTTCAGAGCTTCTTTGCTAGCCAGAACGTGCAGTTCTTTAATGCAAATAGATCTGAAAGCGGAGATCGAGCTCTTGAAGAAACAGAGGAGGGAGCTGTTGGCCAAGTGTCATGGCCTTGACGGCGGGACGGAGATGCTCAAGGCAGAGCTGGCCACAATCAAGGAGGAGATGTCAGAGTCGAAGAAGGCACGGCAGGAGGTGGAGGGCAGGGCCCGTGCTTAGGCCATCTTGCATGAGGAAGAGCTCAAGAAGATCAAGGAGCGAGCCAAGAAGGCCAGGGCTGAAGGCGAAGCCGATGGAGAAATAAAAGGTCTCACGGAAGGAGAGGCAAAAGGGAGGCTTGGATTCCTGAATTCTGAAGAAGGTCTGCGCTTGGTCCATTTAACTTGGGCTACCACGCGCCAGGCCTTTCTAAGATCGCTCGAGCTTTACGACATGCTGGTTCCTGAAGCGGAGGCATTCTTCCTTCTCGTTGTGGATGCTCATGCCAAATGGATATCCGAGAATCCTTCTCTGCCTTTTGACCGAGCTGCCTCTATCAAGGGTGCGTCTGAGCCCACCTCCTTCACCTACGCTGCTGAAGACGACCGCCTCCATCTGCTAGATAATCTGTCTTTTGCTGACCACATTCGCCAGAGCTTTTGCTCCTCTACCTCGGCGTCTTCTCCTCCCGCCGAACAGTTGGCGATGGTGGTGTCCAATTCCCCAACCTTCGCCAATTTAGGCGACTTGGAAGAGTCCACGCAGTTCGCTAAAGATTTTACAGAGGCGTCTCAAGCTCCAGATCAAACGTGAAGAGGGGGGGTCAGCCCAGGGTGCCTGTCTGTCTATTTCTCTTTATGTACTGTCAGGAACAGATCTGTAGTTATGACCTGTGTGGCTGATCTGTTTCATTACATGTAACAAAACATCGTTGTACTGAACTCTTCTTGATTAATGAAAATGTGTTTTGTCGTATTGTGACCTTTGGACTTCTAGGGTTTCCTGTCTTTCCGGAAACCCTAGTACTTTTATTCCTTGGCACATGCTTGCCTCCTTTATAAATATGTATATTCATGCTTCATTATTTTTCATCAATCGTCCGAAAAATGTCTTCTTCTCCTTTGATCGAAGAACTCAATACGATGAAGAGAAAGAACATCTCCTTAGTTGTGGAGAAATTCAAGCTTTCCGATCAACTGGTCGCGCTCAAGGAGAAAGTTGGTTATCTCTACCTGCTGCTGGAGAGAAAACGTCAGAAGAAACGTTTCTACAAAAGAGAGTGGGCTAAACTTCGGCAAGTTAACCGTCAACTCCAGGAGGAGAAGGCGGATCTAGCCGAATCTGTGAATCGACTGATCGTCGCTGCCGGCGAAGCTCATGCCCTTGCTGATCGATCTGATAAATATCGCCGTCGTCTGCATGAGACCGAGCGTGAGCTCTGGCAGGCTCTCCGAGCTTTGGCTTCAGATCGGTGTGCTTCGCCCAGATGAATATCTGGGTTTTATCTTTTCTGTTTCCTGCAAATTTATGTAACTAAAGTTGCCAACCTTCGTAGAAGGTGTGGGCAACCTGTTTTTTGTGTAGCAATTAATGAAATACATGAATTTTATGCTTTTCATACTAACTTTCCAGTTTTATTCCAACTGTGAATCAGCCTTTTACTTGCTCGAGCTAATCTATCGTGTGCTTATATCAGCGTTTTAGCAATTCGGAATTTACCTCATAGGGCTTTCATTCTTTATTCGCGTACCCAAGCTGGCAGTCAGCTCTGGAACGTCATGGGGCAGTCGCCTCTGATCCATCAATCCATTCGGAGTTTGATCGTGGGCTTACGATCACGTCAGGAAAATCGTGGGCAGCCCCCCTTAATGATCAGATCGGGTCAGGTAAAATCGAGGACATCCGTCCTTAGCCAATCCTGGCTTGAACTGACAATCAGGTCAGGTAGAATCAAGGACATCCGTCCTTAGCCAATCTTGGCTTTAAACTGACAATCAGGTCAGGTAAAATCGAGGACATCCGTCCTTAGCCATTCCTGGCTTGAACTGACAATCAGGTCAGGTAGAATCAAGGACATTCGTCCTTAGCCAATCCTGGCTTTAAACTGACAATCAGGTCAGGTAAAATCGAGGACATCCATCCTTAGCCATTCCTGGCTTGAACTGACAATCAGGTCAGGCAAAATTGAGGACATCCGTCCTTAGCCAATCCTGGCTTAACCGACAATCAGGTCGGGCAAAATTTTAAAGCATCTGCTTAGCCAGATCTGGCTGAACATGTCGTCTTTGGCCTTCAGGCCAGGATTTTAGGGTTTCGAAAATCGAGGAAATCACCCATCTGAGCTTTTTGCGCGCCAACTTAATGTGACTTCCCGCCTTTTTCTTTCCTATATATACTGGTACCTATTTCTTCATTTATTGTCCCCTTATAATGGCATCATCCTCGTCTTCCAACCATGTTCCCGCCGAGGAGCAGAGCCGACTGCTCCATGAAAGGGATCAGCTTCGGGCAGAAATTTTCCAGTTGCAGGATCACGTGGAAAAACTAAATGAGAGAAAACTGAAATATCGTCATGAACGGCATCGGCTTCAACGACGCATTCGTGAACTAGAAGAGGAGAATTCTGACATGTACGTCAACTGGGACATCGCCGTGGACATACAGGAGCGATTTCGTGTCCGCCTTCTGGAAAATGAGGAAAGGATCCAAGAACTCCGTCGACTTCTTGCCTCCGTACCTCCATTTTAAAGCCTAATTTTTATTCTGCTATATTCCTACATTTGTAATTTGTACCTTGCGATTATCAATGCAATTCTCATTCAAAATATCGCCTTATATTTCCGTATTTTCCCTTTGTAAGCGTCTTCCCAATTAACAATCTGAAATAAAAGGTAACATTTTGCTAATAATGACTTCTGGGACCTACTCTGGCGTAATGATTATACCGGTAATCTGGTCAGAAAAATTATAGGAATCCATTTTCAACAAATGTTAACTCAAGCTGATAGGCAGATCTGCCGATATTATGGCATCTGCCTTTGGCCAATTCTGCCTTGATGGTAAACACATTAGTAATCTGAAGAAGATAATCCTACAGTTTTCATTGCATAAATAAAAAAACGTTAAAGATTACAATTAAGTATAAAACTTTCGCAGATTAACAATATTCCAGGCACGGGGGATCTCTGTCCCATCCAGTTCTTCTAACTTGTAAGCTCCTCCGGCCAGAACCTGGGTGACCCGAAGGGGTCCTTGCCACGTGGCGTCTAGCTTCTCTTTAGCTTGCCCCAAATCAGCTCTTTTAAAAACCAGATCCCCTACCTGGAAGCGCCTCTCTCGAACTGTTTTATTTTAAGCCGCTCTGATCCGACCTCGCAAGTGTTCTATTCGCACCGCCGCTTGATCTCTCTTCTCCTCAGCTAAGTCCAAAGCATCTTGGATTAACGCTTCATTCTGGGCCTGATTGTAATTCTGTATTCGATGAGTCTCTAGACTAATTTCTGCAGGGACCACAGCATCCATGCGATATACGATGCTAAAAGGAGTTTCTCCCGTGCTCTCCTTAGGGTTTCTACGATATGCCCAGAGCACTGCATTTAGCTCTTCCACCCATTTCCCTCCAGATCTTTCCAACCATGACTTAAGACCTTGGACCAGAATGTGGTTGGTTACCTCGACTTGACCATTCGCCTGTGGATGGTATACAGATGTGAAATGCTGTTGGATTTTCATCTTAACACACCAGGCCTTAATTTTGGTTCCCGTGAATTGAGTACCATTATCCGATATCAAAACTCTTGGCACACCAAAGCGACAGACAATATTTTTCCATATAAATCCCATTACCGCTTCCTCCGTTATTTTTGCAAGAGCTTCTGCCTCAACCCACTTACTGAAATAGTCTATGGCTACAATTAAGAATCTTTTCTGGGCTGGACCCATCGGAAACGGACCGACCAGGTCAATCCCCCATTTTTCAAAAGGGCAAGGGGAGCTCATTGTTAACAGCTCTTCCGCTGGTTGATGAATCAGGGGGGCCATCTTCTGACACTTCTCACATTTTTTCACGAAGACCTCGGCTTATTTCCTCAACGAGGGCAAAAAATAACCAGCTCTCAATACCTTACTGGCCAAAATTCGAGCCCCCATGTGATTCCCACAACAACCCTCATGTATTTCCCTAAGCACCAGAGCTCCGTCTGCTTGGCTTAAGCATCTCAAAAGAGGTTGGCCAAATCCTCGTTTAAATAGCTCTCCTTTGATCAGGCAGAATCTGGAAGAGCTCCGTCCGCTTGCTCCAGGTACGCCTTTATTGGGGAACGCCAGTCCTCTCATTCCGTAACCGCACAAACCTGCTCAACTCCAAACTCCCCATCCGCCGTTAATATGGTGATCATTCGCTCATGACAATTCGTAGCCGAGCTAGTCACCTTCGCCAAGAAATCAGCTCTTCCATTTTCCTCTCTAGGAACCTGAAGGACTATCAGTTCTTTCATTCCTCTGGCCAGCTCTCTGAATTTGGCCAGGTACTTCTGCATATTTTCCTCCCGTGTTTCGAACTCTCCAGTAACTTACTTGCAAACAAGCTGTGAGTCCACCTTAGTGCACACCCACTCTGCGCCTAGGTCTTTCGCCATCTGGATCCCTCTCAAAAGAGCCTCATACTCAGCGGCATTATTAGAGAACGCCGTATTTAACCGCACGACGAATTCAGTGGTTACGCCTGTTGGGTCTACTAGAACGATTCCAGCCCCGCAGCCCTGATTACATACAGAGCCATCCGTAAAAATTGTCCATTCCTTCAGCTCATCCAGGGGACCAGTCATTTCTTGTACGAAATCCACTAAGGCCTGAGCCTTAATTGCTGTTCTAGCTTCAAACGCGTTATCAAATTCACTAAGTTCTATGATCCATTTGACCATCTTCCCAGATTCCTCTGGTTTGTCCATTATAGTTTTCAATGGAAGGTTGGTTCGCACAATTATAGTGTACGAAAGAAAGTAGGGCCGCAATTTACGAGCAGTTCCAACCAGGGCTAACATCGCCCTTTCCACTTCCACATACCTGATCTCTGCTGCATGCAAGACCTTGCTCCAAAAATATACTGGTCTTTATATTTTACCGTCCTCCCTAATCAGGACAGAGCTAACCGCCTGTTGTCCCACCGACAGGTATAGGACAAGGGGCTCCCCGTGGACGGGCTTCGTGAGCAAGGTCATGCCCGCCAGATGCTCTTTCAATTGTTTAAAGGCCTCTTCTCATTCATCATCCATTGGAACTTAGCTTTCTTTCGTAAGGTCTGAAAAAATGGCAAGCTCTTTTCCGCAGACCTTGATACAAATCTACTCAAGGCATTGATCCGTCTAGCCAAGCATTGCATCTCCTTCACATTTTTAGGCGCGTGCATTTCCATAATGGCCCTCACCTTTTCGGGATTAGCTTCAATACTCTTTTCCGTGACCATATATCCTAAAAATTTTCCAGCTCTTACCCCGAATGCACACTTTTTAGGGTTAAGCTTCATCTTGTACTTTCGCAGGGTACCGAAAGTTTCCCTCAAATCGTCCACGTACGATACTGCCTTCGTGCTCTTGACCAGCATATCATCGACATAGACCTCCATGTTTCGGCCGAGCTGGCTCTTGAACATTTTGTCCACCAATCGCTGGTACGTGGCACCTACATTTTTAAGAACTTTTGGCTGTAGTATTTTCTTTGGAAAAGTTTCGATCCTATATTATTGGTTCAAAGGTGGTCGTCCATAGTGATCACGCGGCTCTTCGCTATCTTTTTAATAAAACACAAAGCAAGCCGCGTTTGATTCGTTGGATACTTTTGTTACAAGAGTTCGATGTTGAAATTAAGGATCGTAAAGGATGTGAAAATGTAGTTGKGGACCATTTGTCCCGACTAGATAGAGATGGAGTGTGTGAATTTGMTTGTTTGAATGATGTTTTTCCATATGAGTTAACATGTGCTATTTCTTCGTTTAATACTCCATGGTTTGCCGATATTGTTAACTTTCTTGCTTGTGATTACTTGAGTGCCAAATTATCCTTCCAAGAGAAGAAGAGATTTCTTTCTAAGTGCAGGGATTACTTTTGGGATGACCCGTTCCTATTTCGGTTTGGGAAGGATGGACTTATTCGACGATGTATCCCTGAGGAAGAGCAGAAGAGCATTCTTTCATTTTGTCATGATCAGCAGTGCGGAGGGCATTTTGGAGGTCAGAAAARAGCTTATAAGGTCCTCCAATCCGGGTTTTATTGGCCTAGGTTATTTAGAGATGCACATGAGTTCGTTCAGACATGTGATCGTTGTCAGCGCTTGGGAAACATTGGCAAACGTGACGAAATGCCACAAACGAGCAACCTAGTTGTGGAGATTTTCGATGTGTGGGGCATCGATTTTATGGGACCATTTCCGACATCATTCGGCTTTGAATACATTCTGGTTGCCGTTGACTATGTGTCCAAGTGGATTGAGGCTATTCCTACAAGGACGTGTGATGCAAGAGTCGTGCTCAAGTTCATTCAAGAGCATATTTTTGGTAGGTTTGGATTTCCGCGGGCGATCATTAGTGATGGGGGTGCACATTTTTGTAACCGGTCGTTTGAGAAGTTGATGGCAAAATATGGGGTGAAGCAGAAGGTGGCTACAGCATATCATCCACAAACGTCGGGCCAAGTGGAGACGAGTAATAGACAAATCAAAGCGATTTTGGAAAAAACCGTTCAGCCGAATCGCAAGGATTGGTCGACCAAGCTTGTTGATGCTCTATGGGCTTACCGAACGGCGTACAAGAATGTTTTGGGGACCAGCCCGTATCGAATGGTTTTTGGTAAAGCATGTCATCTTCCGGTGGAAATGGAGCATCGGGCATATTGGGCGATTCGTGCGGTGAATTTTGACTTGACACAAGCTGGTAACCAGCGAGGACTGCAATTGGAGGAGCTCGATGAAATTTGAAATGAGGCTTATGACAATGCGGATATTTACAAAAKGAAGGTTAAGGCTTATCACGACAAGAAGATTGTTCATAAGGATATCCGAGTTGGCATGCAGGTGTTGTTGTTTAATTCTCGCCTCCGTTTATTTCCCGGGAAGCTCAAATCGCGTTGGAGTGGCCCGTTCCTCGTTACCGAAGTTTTCCCATATGGAGTTGTACGTTTGGTGAATGAATCGACCAATGAGAGTTTTCAAGTGAATGGCCATCGTGTGAAGCCGTATTTCCAAGGTTCGAAGTTGCTTCAAGAGAAGGAGATTGTGACTCTCGTTGACCCCTGTTTGGCATAGAGGGGAGGCTTCGTCAAGCTCAGTGACGTTAAACAAGCGCTTCTTGGGAGGCAACCCAAGTCTTTTAACTTTTTATATTCTTGTGTGTTTTTGTGTGTTTTCAGGTCCCTTTCATTTTTAAGACCCGTGGATGGTTTACGACATCAACTCATTATCACAAGCACGATTTCAGGGASGTATCTCTCTTTCTTTTTCTTTCACCATACCTTGCTTAATTTTTCATTTTATACAATGTGGACATCGTATGGTTTAAGTGTGGGGGGGTTGTCTTTTGGTTGGTAATTGTTTGTATGCTTGCTTGTGGTTGATTTGAGTTGTGTGTATTGTTATTGATTYGAACCTTGACGAAGTGACGTGGTTAGATGCTTTGGTTAAGATATTTAGACTTCCGTTCGAACAATAGTGTAATTGTGGGGAATGAAGTGTGAATAATCTATGAAGTGTCTTATTCCTTGTTCTAGTCTTGTTTCGTTCTTAAGAGTCGAATACTCTCTACTAGCCCCATTTTCCAAATACCCTCTATAGGATTTTATGTAATTTTTCTTTCTTATTTTGGAGACGTTTAAACTCCACGTGCGTTATTGAAGAATATTATCAGTTTCACTTAGCAACGTAAGGTTGGAGTCATTGAACTCTCGTTTGTGATTTATGTATATTATGTTCGTATTGTACCTCATCTTTATGGGTACCTTTAAAAAAAAAAAAAAGAAAAGAAAAGAAAAGAAAAGAAAAAGAAAAGAAAAGAAAGAATAAGTACAAGAAGAGAAAACCTTGTACAAGTTGAGTTTTTATTTTTATTTCTTAGATTGTTTTGTTAAAGAGGTGTATAGATGACTGGGCTAGTCGGGTGACGACTTGGTGGTTTGAGCAGGGATAGACTTTGGCCGAGGCATGGATGGGTGACGTACATGAAGGTCAACTCGTTACTTTTAGGTGTTCAGAAGCTAGTCTAAATCTCTTATCTCAACGTTATCGTGTTGTCCTTTTAGTTGAGTTTCTAGTCGATCTAATGCATTAACTTCTTGAATCATATGGATGCATTGGTCATTAAGTCATCGGGTAATTAGCTTTTCCTTGTCTACGTCTAGATTAGATTTTGCTTGAGGACAAGCAAAAAGCTAAGTGTGGGGGAGTTGATTCGTACATATTTGTATGTGATTTTTGTGTATTTTTGGCATCGTATGTTGTGTGCTTTTATGTGTTTTAAGTTTATCTTTTTATTATTTTTCTTCCTGTTTCATGTTTTTCATTTCTTATGGTGTTTAATGTGTTTTTACTTTATTTTATATGAAATAATCTAATTTTGTTAATGTTAATATCTCAGCTCAAAACGAGGAAAACGGGACGAGCGACGAGTCGAAGCCATGCAGGCGACGAAGAGCAGCGCCCGCGTCGATGCCGAATACCGTTCGCGTCGATCGACGCTAGGTCGACGCGTGGCTTCTGAAGCGTCGATCCTAGGACCGTCGGTCGACACATTACTGACGCTACGCCCGCGTCGACCGACGCACCGTCGACGCAAAGGTTCTGAAGCGTCGATCTTAATCCCGTCGGTCGACGCTAGGCCGACGCATAGGTTCTGAAGCGTCGATCTTAATCCCGTCGGTCGACGCTAGGCCGACGCATAGGTTCTGAAGCGTCGATCTTAATTCCGTCGATCGACGCTAGGCCGACGCATAGCTTCTGAAGCGTAGATCTTAAGTGCGTCGACCGACGCTCTGCCTGGTTGATGCGTGCGCCTGGCTCGCGTCGATCGACGCACCGTCGATGCTCCGTCAGTTTGAGCGGTAATTTTTGAAAAATCTATAAAATCCGGAGGTTTTCTTCATTTTGGAATCAGATTTCGAGGGGGCAAGGTCATATCACTTATAAACACGTTCCCCTTTTCATTTTACATCATATTTGAAGATTTTGTTCAAAGATTGCATCGAAGGCTCGTTTCTACGCTTACCGTCGTTGCCGGTCATCGTTTATCATTGAAGCTTGAACAATTGTTGCAGATTTTCATGAACTATAAGTTGTATTTTCTATTCTAGTAGTTTGGCTTTGGATTTAACTTTCATAAGTTGTGTTTTCCTTTATTAGATTGTTAGTTCGACTATGTTATTTTAGTAATTCAAGTGTTTTCATTTTACTAGTTTGATATTGATGCTTTTCGTTTTTAATTATCTGAATTTTCATGTTTTTCATTAGGTTTGATTAGTTAATTAGGTTTTTAATAATTGCAAGCTCGTTTTTAAATTCGTAGTTGTCGAACCCTTTCATCAAATAAATGGATCGTGTGTTTAATTATAAAAATTGTGAACAAACATTTATCGACGCCGATTGCAATTTCTCGTGATTCGACTCGGATCAACTTATCGCATACAACAGCTCCGTTCTCTTGCGGACGAGCTTTTTATTAATTTTAAACGCGAAAAAGTTCGATTCACCATCTCTATTGAGGGCGAGTCTAATCCCAACATTCCCGGTATCAATTCATCTCCAACACTCCCCAATTCGAAAAAGTCGCAAAATTCGGTCCACTATTCCCTTTTCGCCAATTCCGGTGAAATTCTTGTCGGCGCAGCTCCGACCAAATTAAAATTAACTACGACGTCTCAAGGTGAATTAGTTACCAGCCCCAACATCTCCGATGCTAATTTGGCGATGACAGGTACCAATGTGTTCAAAACTCGGGCGGTGATCCCCTTTTGTCTCTTAATTCAATTTTATTTACTTATTTGTGTTATGGTGAGTTAAGAAAGAAAAGATGGAGTATTGTTTACTGATCTGTTTTTTTACTTTCAGGTAAATGGGTGACGCGAAGGAGACCGATGCGTCTGAAGAGGAGCTTCTCGACTACGAGGAAGAAGAAGAAAAGGCCCCTAACTCGGTCAACGCCAAAGTCAATGGAGAGTCTATCAAGAAGTGAGTTCTCCATGGATCTTGAAATTTGATTGTTTATTCTAATACTTACCCTGATGAATTGTTTACATCTTCTGGTTTATTTATTTGTTGAATTCGATTGTAGTTTGTTTTATAATCGAGAGCTATTATTTTTGGTGAGACAATTAGTTCATCTTACTGGCTTGATAGCATAGGTTAATTGGAGTTTGTTTTTCAGATCTCCAATAGGTTGTATGTATTAGTTTGTAGAAGACTTCTTTTTTAAAAATTTTGTTTTTTTGGCAATTACCAAAGGTTTTGAATTTTCTTTGTTGCAGGGGCTACGTGGGGATCCACAGTTCAGGATTAAGAGATTCCTGTTGAAGCCAGAACTCTTGAGGGCTATCGTGGATTCAGGGTTTGAACATCCATCAGAAGGCAAGATACTTTGTGTTATATTGAGTATTTATTTTTTAAAACTTATTTGAACTTGTCTCTGGATTTTTGAACTGTATAGAGAATGGCATGTTGGATGCTATTGGCTTGTAAATTTTATGTGACCAGGATTATTGAATTTTACCAGTTATGACAAATAATCAGTATATGTGCCGTCAATTTTCGTGTAACATCCATTTTAATCTAGTCTTACATGCTATACACACTCACACGAATTTCTGAGTTCTTCAAAGATCATGTTTTTTCTAGGCAAAACATAAGTGAGTTTTATTTTCTGGAAGCATTCGTATATGAAGACGTGTGCTGCAGTGGATCAACAGCTGGAGCAGCACCGTAAAATTGATGCCGTTAACAGCGGGACTACTGCATTGACGGTCGTTAGGCAGGTAATTTATTATTGAGGTTTATTATTCTTTTTTAGCATCTTTAATTACAGATTATAGGTCTGGTGAGATTTTTTCCAACTGATAGGTTATGTAGGATACCAATTGATTGTTTCCATAAAGTTATTTGACTTTTAAAAGGCATGCCTTGTATAATAATAATAATTATTATTAGTTTTTTTTTTCTTTTTTTACATATAGTTTTTTTAAGGTTGGGAGCCGACTAAGAATCCAATGAATCTCAGTCACCTTCAGCTCCATCCACTAAGGAGCACAGAATAAAGAAGACTATTGTATCAAAATGTTAGAAAATTGCATACATAACAAAACTGGGTTTTAATTATCTCTAGAAAAGAACGACCCGCATTGCATTTTGTGAAACAAAATAAGTCACACACACAAAACATAAATGATCATCTTTGTCTTCCGTGTGCTCTGGTTTCAAAGCTTATACATAAGTAGTAAGACTAATTTTTGGTTGGAGTAGCATACAATAGAAAAGAGGACCTTTCAAAAATAATACAATATCAAGAAAAAAAGAAGAAGCATCTTTTCAGAATAGAAAATCCTAAAATTTTTGGGTAATTAAAAGAAAAAAAAAGGTCTAAATCAATGTCACATTGATGTACCGAAAGAAAGTTTTAATTGTTAACATTTGATGGCACTCTGAATTTTCACTTTGGACTATATCAATGAATGCATTATGTGAAATTGTTAATATCATTGTTTTAAAATTTCATCTAATACTATTTAGTCTTATACACTTAAGGCTCCCTTTGGTTGCTTACTTTTTTCCAATTATATGCCTAATTATATTTATATCCCGTTTGATTTAGACTAGAACCCGCTGAAATTTAATTTATTGCACTTTTTAGAATATTGAATAATTTAAATATATACATATAATCTGTAGTATTCTTTTCTTCCATGTAAATTATAGTATCAAATATCAAATTAAGCCACAAAGTCGTCCATTTTGAGATAATACAAGGTATTGGGAATGGCATTCCGATTATTTTAATAAGTGCTTATTTAATTTTAGGACAGTTATTTAATAGAAGGCTCCATCAAAGAAGACTACAGTGAAGCATAAGAATTTGAACCCTGAGTGGAATGAAGAATTCAGCATGGTTATAAAAGATCCTGAAACACAAGCATTGGAACTTGTTGTTTATGACTGGGAGCAGGTATTCATATTTCACACACTACACATATACTAATACTTTATGAAAACTATATTTTTATTTATTTTTTAATTATTTACTCAATAACAATTGATTTAAAAAAAATTAAATTCAAATGAATGAAACTTCATCAAAAATTCGATACATCTTTCAATTCATTGAGCTGGCTTTTGACTCAAAAATTATTTTTTGAAGATTGGAGTCACCGAGTGTTAAGCTGCTTGGAATTATGTTAGTCATTTCAGTTGGGATACTATTAACAGGTATGAAACTTCATCAATTTTTCTTTAAAGGTAGCAAATTGTATTACTCAAGATAATTTGTTTCGTTTCACTTGGTACCTTTTTACTGCTAAGAAAAGAAAAACATTTTTATAGTTCATGCCAGTGCCAAATGTATTTTTTTTCAAAGTGTACAACCACTCGGCACTTTTTTTTTTCTTTTCTCTTACCTCATTGGGTTCCTTAATGCAGTTGCAAAAGAGACAGAATTTGAGTTTTTGGGTTTCATATTTGTTACGCTTGCTGCTGTCATGTCTGGTTTTCGACGTACAATGACACAAATTCTTCTGCAGGTATGACACAATTCTAGCTTCTGAAATTTATATTTGTTCTTTCTATTTCATATTACTCAGATACATTCTCACATGTCTTTGTTCTTGTCTTTTTTTTTTCTTTCCAAATTCATTGATTCTTATGCACTGATATCAAAACTGGCCTGAAGAAAGAGTCCTATGGGTGTTTTGAAGGAAGATGTGACTATTTTGGTATAAAAGACTACTGTTCTATTTATTATGTTCATGAAATTACTCTTTTTTGCTGAAAACTGTTTTTTATAGGAAACAACTCTATTGAAAGTCCTTTTTTTGTGTGTGTGTGTGTGTTGGGTGTGTCATGGAGTTCAATTCATAAAAAATGCAAGAAATATTTTCTTCTGCTGTAAATTTTTTTTCCCGTTCCGTGTTAGATTTTTTCTTCCTTTAAAAAAAATTTATTATTACTTTGAGACTGATTGTGAACCTTTGAAATAATTTGCAGGTGGCTGTGTTGTATTTTCATGATGAGTTCACCTGGCTCAAAGGGGTTGGCCTTTTAACTATAATGGTTGGTGTCAGTTTATTCAACTGGTACAAGTTATTGAGCTGCAAGCCTTTCATTCAAAAATTGCCTTGTTTATTCCTATTTTCTGCTGTATCCTATAAGATTTCACTCAGTCAGTGAAATGTGATCATTTCCATTTAGTGAGTCATTCTATACACACACACACATCTGTGTGTGTGCATAATCATATAAGGCAAGGGCGACGAGGGGATGTGGCTTTTGAACTCAGTCGGGGTGCAAGGTGTTAATGGCTTAACCTCAGAAGCTGGTTGTGTGTAGAAATGGGGTGTAAGTGATTATTCCAAAGGAATCATTTATTCTTGGAACAGAGGATGATGAGAATTTTATTATCTGCTTATTTCAAGGTGTTTAGCAAATTCTTGGCCTTGTTGTGCTAGAGATTTGTGTTTTTTTTAGCATGTGGGTTTTGTAAAGCTACGATTGTTGTAATGTAATCTGTAGAAACACTTGACAATAACTTATTTCTAAGCAGTTTGTCTGAATGTCTTGTGATTTATTTGATTGATAATAATGGATGAGTAATTATGGCCAATTTTGTGTATTTGTTGGTTAATTTGTATTTGTATAATTGAATTTTAATTTTTTTATTTTATTTTATTTTTACTATTTTCCATAGCGATTTTATTAAACACCGTTCTGGAAAATAGTACTTTGCAGAACGGTTTTTCCAAACACCGTTCTGGAAAGCCTGGCTTTCCAGAACGTTATTTTCAAATACTGTTCTGGAAAGTCGCCCTTTCCAGAACGGTATATTCAAAAACCGTTCTGGTAAGTTGTACTTTCCAGAACAGTATTTTCAAATACCGTTCTGGTAAGCTGTACTTTCAAGAACGGTATTTTAAAAAATTGATCTGGACATTGTACATTCCAGATCGGTATTTTTAAAAATCCGATCTGGAATGTTCAACTTTCCAGATCAGTTTTTTAAAAACCCGATCTGGAAAGTTGTACAGTCCAGAACGGTATTTGTAAAAATCCTATCTGGAATGGACAACTTTCCAGAACAGTTTTTTCAAATACCGTTCTGGATTGTACAACTTTCCAGAACGGTAATTGTAAAAACCGATCTGGAAAGTGGCGGATAAAGTATAGGAAGGTACCATTCTAGAACAGAAAAATTATTTTCTAGAACAGTTTTTTTTTACCTTTCTAGAAAGTCTGCAAATCTAGAAGGGTAAAAAAAGGCGTTCTGGAAAGTCTGCCAATCCAGAACTATGTCAGTACATAAGGTACAGAAAGGCGTTAAGGATAGGCAGAATTACCCTTCTGGATATGCAGTTTCTGCACTAGTGTGCCTTTCAACAGATCAAATCTTGCTATAGTGAGGATAAGCTCCTTTTCTTAGAGGTCTTAACAAGGTCTGCCATACAGACCAGGCTAAACGCCAATCCCCGAAACTTCAGCTCGGCATAATCCTCAGGCTCAGTGATCTTCTCAAGATAAATACGCTCAGAAGGGGACGCGAGCGATAATCACCTCTTCCTGAGATTCCTGACGTCGGTAGGATGGTTATTTAGGTCTTTCTCTGAGACAGAGCTGCTCTAGTCTTCTCTTAATGTGTCTAATTGCTCTGAGTCAGAGCTACTCCGAACCAGGTCTGGCGCATATATACCGCCCTATCAATTTCCCGTGTGAAGTTTATAGATATGTACATAAATAAGGTGTATTATCGATATTTGGCTATTTAGATTCGTGACACTTGGTATACACTATATATATATTTTTCACTTTTTTCACAGGTTATGTATTTTAGATTCTTTAAATACATTTACAAAGTTATAGACTTTATAATAGTTTATAATAATAATAATAATTATTATTATATTATTATAATTATTATCATTATTATTATTATTAGTATTATTATTATCATCATCATCATCATCATCCTCATTGTCTTGGGTTTTTTGAAAATTGGAGAATCCTTGTGTTCATAATATTAAAAAAAATAATGTTGATTTTATATCATATCTTTTTATTTAGGAATTAATGTTATTGATTGGACTTACTTGCCGAAACAGGTGAAACTACTATTCTAATATCAGATTTAATAACTAATTATTTACATTTATTTATATATTTATTTTTTATATTCTGTATTTTATTCATATGTTTTAAATATTATCTTCATATTTCTCATTTTTTTTAAGAATTATATATAATCCTTCTATATTTTTAGTATTTTCTTTGTATAAATCGGAGTCTCCAAAAAAATATTTAAATATCATCATCCTCATTGTCTTGGGTTGTCTTGAAAATTGTAGAATCCTTGAGTTCATTATATTAGAAAAATAAATTAGATTTTATATCAGGTCTTTTTATTTAAGAATTAATGTTATTGACTAGGCTTACTCGTCGAAACAGGTGAAACTGCTGTTCTAATATCAGAGAATTCTACGATAATGGTGACAGTGGATGCCCAGTCTGTTCATGCTGCAAGATTGGAGTCCGACACTCAATTCTCTCAGTAGTCTCCTATCGGTAAACGGTTTCTCACTCCAGCGGCAAAGGGGCTCCTTGGGTCAATTGGCCAGGAGTCCATTACAACAGGAAGGCGATTATCTTTTGATTTACCAGGTGCCGATTCTAGCATGTCGACTGCTGAAAAGACGAACTGTGCAATTCCTTTAAGAGGTTCTGAGAAGGACTTCGTTGAAGGCGGGAAACTGAACCATCCTAAAAAAAAAATGCAAAAATCCATCGAATAAAATAGCGTACTGATGCGTAATGTCTCTTTTCTGCCTTTCTGTCCTGTTTTGATCGATGTGTGCTAGCTGCTTAATTGCTTAGTCCTTGTCTTTTGCCATCATATTAGCACTCATTAAGGTTCGAACTCTCTCTTGAACTTAATGGATACTAAAATATGATATTATGTAATTATAAAACTTTTATGTTGGGTAATTAGTGTGGTTATTAAATCACTACTTAGGACATGATTATCTTTAAACTGCGTACTTTGTAGGAGTCGGGCTGGACTCCATGTATGTGTACTTAGCTTATGTAATTTCTAAGCTTGGGCAGACTGGTTGCACGGTTTTAGTTATCATTATGTTTATTTTGTTTAATCATTGTCTTCTTTGTTTGCCGGTGCTTCAAGTAGCAAATGTTTGGATGTTATTACACATGATGGAAAATGCTGGATGTTGATATTATATATTCTCTTGAAAATGTACATATTCTTCAGGATCATGAAACGATTCATGATCTTGACGGTAAGCTGTAGAGTTATTGTAGGAATATTTTTTGCGCAACATTTTCATGCTATGTATTAAAGCATATACATACATATATATATTCTATCTAACATTACGTGGTTTCCTACACATTCAGATTTTGTATTTGGCAAAGTGTGTTGTTATTTATGGAGTTTGAGAAAATTTAGAATTTATTTGTTACTTTCCAACCAACATTGCAGATGTCATTTACCTTTTTTAGTTTGCTTCTTTTTGCCTTTGAAGAACTGATGTGGTTTGGTTGTTTATGTATTTCCTATTTTAGTGTTTTTTGTATTTTAGTGTTTTTTGTATTCTGTTGGGGGACAACCACCCAAGCCATTAAATTTTTTTATTTAAGGGTCTTCGTTAAGTTGACTGGTGCTGATAAATTAGTTAGATTCAAATCGTGAATCAATAATGTTTTTTTTCCCAGTTGATAGTTACCTCATCTTACGATCTAAAATATATCCTAAACTATTTCCACTTTTGACGTAACAAATAAAAGGGGAACAATTTTAAGATTAGTATTCTCGAAATCGTCTGTTATTATATAAAGAGACTCTTAGTATTAGTGAACAAATATGCCTTTCAATTATGGATAAAATTGAAATATCTATATTGGAGTAATATATTAACATTTCAATCATAATTCAAAAGATTATCGAATTATCGGGGTCGGGGCAGTGCATTGCACAGCCCTTCGTTCTCTAGTATATGTATAAGAGAAGTTCTCTCTACTCTTCAGGCCCAAGAAATCGCGAGGCCCAAAACTAACTTTCAATTTCAGTAGCCTTGTGCAGCCCATCTACTACTATCGGGTGGTCTAAAACAGCCTTGTGCAATCAACGACCATCTTCGCACTAATCGAGCAATAAAACACTGTAAGATAGATGAAAAATATGCAATTGGTGTTTGTCCATATGCAAGAATATATACAAAAATAAATATATGCGATAATATCAAGTGCATAAAAGTAAACTTTTAAAATATTAATTACTACAGAATTTCTCGCATATTGAGAATACAAACAAAATGCTTACAATTAATATTTATAACATATCATAAATAAACTATGAGAAATTAAACCAAATGGGGACATATTACAAGGCATCAATTACAAATTTAATCTCACCGAAGGACAAAGAATTAACTACTGTGGTGTCTTTGTCTCAATTATCAAACACTAATAATTAGTTCTACTAGAAAAAGTCTATTGAAGGACCGGTTAATGCCCACATGAAAAGAAGAAGAAAAGGTATTCATCACATGTTTATTATCACAGATGCATTGTTATTAGGCCAGGCTATAACATACCAAAGGGTTGATCATAACTCGCATAAATAACTTGGCACGATTATCTATGTAAAATCAATAAAGTTTATATCTACAACAGAGGTTGCAAAGGCTACATGCTATTTTGATTAACCAAAATAAAAATTATTAGAACAATAAAGTAAAACAAATAATAATTATTCAATTGAACAACGTTAAATGTCATCCCTATGAAATATATGTGGATTTAATCTAACTTTATTTTGATTTAAAGCTCAAATAACTGAAACGCGGTTGAATTAAATTTTAAACAAGCTCAAATCCAGAAATTAACTTAATTTGAATGTTATACCCAATAATAAATTAGTCCAATAATCCCTTATTTTACGTATAAAAGATTTACTACAACAATCTCAATTGTATTTGAAACTAAAACCATAGTCGAGCTCAATATCACAAGTTCTAACCGAATATGGGTTATAGATTAAATTTTGAGTAGATTCAATATTGATAAATTTTATGAATTGAAAACTTCACACTTTCTTAATCACTCAATATCATACTACCAAGTTCATAATCAAAACTCCTTATATGAATTTGAATCAAAACTAAACCTAAAAGTCAAACCTTTTATGGATTTTAAGATCAACAAAAGTTAATCTCAACATCTAACTTTAATTTGGATTAAATGAAATTGAGTTTAACGTTAATTTTGAGCCCGAAAAATATAAATTCATACGAACATATGTCTAAATTAATTTTATTTGTGTTTAAATCCTGTTAAATAAAATAAAACTTTATATTCAACTTCATTTTGATTTGACTCGAGTAACAAAATTAGGCTCGAGTCTAACTAAAATGAGTTAAATTCACTATATATAGATTACGTTCAATATCTAAGTTTTAAGCTAAAAACCAAGTTATAAATATGAGACAAAACTATACGAGAATCTAAATATCAAAATATTAGTTCAAACTTACCCACATTAAATTTAAATTGAGGACTCGTGGACGTTAACAATTTAGTGTTATCGGCCAAATAGTGGCATACTGAAAAGCCGATCACAATCCGCATGAGTATCTCACATTACCATCTATAATTTTTCAACAACATCATTCTCTACAATAGAGGTTACGAAGATAAATTGTTGTTTTGATTGATATTAAATGAAGATTAGAAGAATATGTGAACAAGAGTTTAGCAACAAACTCTAGATGAATTTGATTAAAATATTTTCCACCTCTGATCTTGATGGGTGACGTATCAAACCATAATCAACAATGTATTTTACATGCCATCTCATGTCCTTTTAAGTTGTTGTAGATGCGTACAACTTTTGAAAATGGTGAGCTAATAGAAAATAACTCATCTTCTTGTACACAACGCTGGCCTTCTATCGTTTTGGTTTTTCCTGCTTAGTGGGTTTAAATCGAGGTTGATTATAAAACTTTAAACTGGTTAGATCAAGATCGTCTCTCCATTAGATCATAAAAAGTTTCAGAGAATAATCTATCTTCTAGACTAGTAAGCCCATATCCCTCAATAACTTCTTAATATTCTAGAAGTTATCCGGTGCATTATAATCTTTTGGCAAAACCTCTTTGATTAGATCAAGTACTTGATCGTAACACTTTAGAGACATGCAATTCTCTGACTGCATATTCATGAGACGGGCAACTAGAGACAATTGAGAATGTTTTCATTCTCGGGATAAAGATTGATTTTGAGCTCTCATCATATAGTAGAACTTCTGGGTCCTAGGATTCAAAGACTCATTTACATCAACAACCACATCAAAGTTGGGATCGACTACATCGTGTACCATATTGATGTATACATTTGAGGATTCTTTAAAAGTGACGTAAGATGATCTTCCCATGTGAACCTCAGGGTCGACATAATACGTGGAGCCAAGATTTGTTTCACCATGAAAAGCCAGATATAGTAAATCTAGTACTAATATATTTTTAATAAGGTGATACTTGATCTCATTTACATCATGGTAACTACGATTCTTACATTTAGTATGACTACAAAGACACTTCAGTTTTTCCCCGTCCTTCATTGCATGATGTGTGACAGCAAATTGAATGAAACTCTCGACCCCTTCCACGAACGCTTTAGGTAGGTAACCGTCCATAATCTATTTGTACATCCAACTATAATCAGAACTCATCATATGTGATCGACGAGTTCTCGACGCGCTATTTCAGAATCCATCTCCGCAAGAGTATGGAGCAGGTTGTAGGGCGGCGAGTTCTTCCCGAGTCGTGTCTCTCGAGGATGGATGCTATCGGCTTATCGGTTTCTTATTTTCTCTTATTGTCGATTGAAATTAAACTAATCTAAACTAGGAAAGAAGTAGTCATTGATTTGGTTTGAGTTTTTATAACTAAACTTTAAATTGAAATAGAAGTTTTAAAAGCATTAAAATGTGAAAAGAGAATTAAAGCTTATTTAAAAACGATTAATCTAAACTAGCTAACTAAGAAAGCTTATAATTTGAATTAAGGAAAAGGGAGGGAAAATTAAAGTCTTGCTTATTTGAAAAAGTCAACAACATTAATTTAGCAACAATCTAAGTTTAAGAAGGAAGATTTTATAAAGCTTCTAAAAATTTGAGAAATTGATCTAAACAATTAAACAACTTAAAAGCATAAGTTCAAAAGCTATAAAATGAAAATGGAAGTTTTGAAAAGCAAAATAARAACTAAACTATAATCCAAGCATTAACACAAGATTAAAAAGAAATATCATGAAAACAAAATTATATTAATAGAAAGAGATTACCAAACATAAGATTCCACAAAAGCTTCAAATGGAAATGGCAACTTGAAGGATTCTTCACAAAAGAAATGCCAAACAAAYGDTTCAACAACTAGCTAATGAAGATCTAACACTTAACTAAACTAGAGCTAATTAACTAATTACTAGAATTTAAATTTGATCAAAAGAAAAGGAAAATATGTCTCTGGGTTAAAGGAGCTTCCTGGTGTAGAAAGGCCCTTCTGCAAGTTGGTTTTATTGGAAAAGACGTCTGCGTACTTAATCCTCAAAAAAAATCTGCTTTTTAGTCGATCGACTGCAAAAGGATTCGATCGACTGGCAGTCGATCGGTCATGTCGGCAGTCGATCTACTGCGTTGTCCAAAATGGCCAAAGTCCATGGAATGCAGTCGATCTTGGATTTCAGTCGATCGACTAGAAAGGCAGTCGATCGAGTGCACTTCCAGTCGGTCGACTGGATTGCTGCACCCGGCTCGATTTCTCATTCTTTTTACGTCCGCCGGTTTATCGAGCCTTGTCCATTGCGCTTCCTTGCTTGTCCGTCCATTCCCGGGTCGAGTGAAAACGATCCCAAACAAGCGCGGGCCCCTCTTGGACGTCCTACGGCCAAGAGAAAAATGAAAGAGTGAAAAATTACGAAAACTAATAAAAAAAACGTACAAAAACTAAGAAAGCCTAGAAATAACGAAAAACGGCTAACTCGATTCCTAAAACACCTAAAAGCAGCGAAACACATGCAACGTGATACAAAAACGGTAACAAAGATATGTACAAAAATATGCAAATCAATATGATATATTAATTATGATTAATTAATACAAAGGATTAAATTATACATAAGTGCAGTATGAGCGGTTGAGGGTGCATATAGAAAACAACTGACTTTTGGTAAGGGTCCTATCTCATTCAAAAATGTGATCTTCAGTAATAAAATTGTCTTACAATGTATTTTGAGGATGTAAAAATTTCGGCAACACCTCCCCTTAGTTCTTTAAGTACACATATACCACAATGCACCTGAGAACAAAGGAGAGATAGAAACACGAGTTTAAAGTCCATAAAACACATAAGTACTAAGGTAATCACATTACAATCACATTCTCAAACTACTAAGTGGACAATTCAAAATTTTGTATCAAACTTTCTATTTGATACTAAATTCCAAATGGGTCTAAGGTAAAGTGTTTAACTGTAGAATGAAGAATGTAATCGATCCGTTGATAATAATGAAGATGCATGCTACACAACATTCAAACTCATAGTTCAATATATATATATATATATATAGGATTAGGATCAAATGAGAACCATATACTTATATGTGAACCAAGGGTCAATTATGGGCCTTAGATCTAATTAAATGGATGAATCAAATTTTTGTGTATTTCCTTATTTGATTAAAAGCATTAGTATTGTATAATAAAAGCATTGCTGGTGTATATAACTCAAATAATCAATAAAGCACTGTGATTGTATAATAACAGCACTAGTTCGCAAGTTCATAAATAATGACATGGTTCCCATTTGAACATTATATATATATAGGATTAGGTTCAAATGAGAACCATGTCCTTATTTGTGAACCCAAGGGCAATTATGAGCCTTAGATCTAATTAAATGGATGGATCAAATTTTTTTGTATATTTCCTTATTTGATTAAAAGAATTAAGATTGTATAACAAAAGCACTGCTAGTGTATTGATTAGAGTAGATTTGTCCTTATTTTTATTAGCTTTTTAGTTCGTTTTTGTAATTGTTTTTGGTGTAAGTTGGACGATTTAAGCTTAATCTCGTATTTTTATAATTCCAGCTTATTTTACCGCATTTTGATCGTAATTGATGCAAGTAGGTGATATTTCGTTGTTTTTCACCTTACAGCTAAGTAACCGGAAGAGTTTAACGCGTAATAGACGAGGTTCGATGTTCAAGAAGTGAGGAACAAGCTTTCCGGTGAAACGAGTAGCAAAAGATTGAGAATTGGAGACAGACGCGCAGTCGTGTCAACTGACGCGACCGTCGATGCCCCGTCGATGCGAGCCACGATCCGCGTCAGTCGACGCAGCGTCGACGCAACTTGCTGAAGCGTCGATGTCGACGCACCACTGTCGACGCAACGTCGACGCAACTTGCTGAAGCGTCGATGTCGACGCACCCGCCCAGCCGACGCGCACGCCCAGGCAGCACCGACGCCAAGCACCAGCACGCGTCAGTCGACGCACCGTCGATGCGACGGCCCACAATTTGGATTTTAGGGTTTCTTGTGCACCAAGACTTGCAATATCTATATAAACCCTCCATATTTCGGATTTTGAGAGAAGACACGACCCCCTAGGGTATTTTAGCTGATAATAAACATAATTCCACATCTCATAATGAGATTTGAAGACGGAGATCAAGGATCGAAGAACAACGCATCCAAAACGTCGAATTCGTGTTCGGGATTCATTCTTCGCCCAAGATCAACGTTCAAACTCCGGAAGAGCTGGAGCTTTTTATCGCTTTCATTAGTTACAATAAGTACTCTAAACTCTTAGATAATTTCGTAGTTAATTTCTTAGTTAATTGGTTAGTTAATTTTGTTGTTAATGCTAGACTAGTTTAATTAGCTTAATCGTTTCATGCTTGATATTGGATATTGGTTAATTTAGTTTACTTATGTGATTGATTTATGCTTAATTGTTCATTCTTAGATTCATATGATACATTGCTTAGTGATAAATCCTTACGTTTATGCTCTTAGATGCGTTAATTAGGTTTAATTTATGGTTGCGTATTATTGATAGTTTAATTAAAGCTCGTAGTTGATAATCTAGTTTAAAGTGATTAGTTTAATTAGTTTTAGTTTAATTATTGTCGTAGTTCATTATGATCAAATCAATTTTTTTAAAACCCCAATTGTACATGTATTTTATTTCGTAAATTGAGAAAAATATCCGAAAGACCGAACAGTTGTTTCCTCGAGAGATACGACTCGAGTCAAACTTATCACCCTAGAAGTACCTCGTACTCTTGCGAGCAAACTTACGTGCTTTTAAATTAATTTATTAAAAAGGGGCGCACAAAAGTTTGAGTCAAAATTTTTGGCGCCGTTGCCGGGGATCGAACCCGGGTCACCCGCGTGACAGGCGGGAATACTCACCACTATACTAGTTTACTTAATCATTTAATTAGCTTAATCGTTTCATGCTTGATATTGGATATTGGTTAATTTAGTTTACTTATGCGATTGATTTATGCTTAATTGTTAGTTCTTAGATTCATATGATACATTTCTTAGCGATAATTTCTCACGTTCATGCTCTTAGATTGGTTAATTAGTTTTAATCTTCGGTTGTGTATTATTGATAGATTAATTATTGCTCGTAGTTGATAATCTAGTTAGAGTAATTAGTTTAATTAGTTTTAGTTTAATCATTGCTTTATTTATAATGATCAACTCAATATCTTTCAAAACCCCAATTGTACATGTATTTTACTTTAATTCGTAAATTGAGAAAAACATCGAAAAGACCGAATAGTTGTTTCCTCGAGAGATACGACTCGAGTCAAACTCATCACCCTACAATTACCTCGTACACTTGCGAGCAAACTAACGTGCTTTTAAATTTATTAATAAAATGGTGTGCACAAAAGTTTGAGTCAAAAATTTTGGCGCCGTTGCCGGGGAAGCAACGAGTAGGAATTAAAGATGTTTTTCGTTTTATTTTCTGTTTGATTTATTAGTATATTTTTATTTTCGCACTTGGTCTTTGCCATTTGGTACGTTGATGTATTGCTGAGTTTATGCAAGGTAGGCGATCACTTCAACACGACCTTGTACCATTCATTGACAACATCCACCGTTCAAATCCACCGAGACCAAGACCCATTTTTATTCCCGAGAACGATTCCTCTACAGCAACTGATTTCGCTTGTGATCAAGCTTCCGACATTATGTTAGAAGCAAATCTGATTCGAAACGGCGATTCACCACCGAGATCACCACCACGCCCCGTTATTGCGAGACAAGTTGCGGGGAGAAATGAGGGAGTCGACCAGCAGCAAAACGTAATCGGTCACCAACCCAACATGGCGAATATGAGGCACAACGAAGAGATGAACAACAATGCTATTCGCCAACACAACATCGAGAATGTGGCAATTAGGAATGAAGATTTTCTGCAGCATAACGCGTATGCTAACAATCAAGGGCATGTGCATGATTGGTTGGAGAATCAAGATCATGGTTACGAGCAAAATAATTTTGGAAGGAGATACGAGCGCGAGCACCATTACGTGCATGACGACCACTATGAGAGAGCTAAGGACCGAGTTAGGGAACCAAGGGGAGATCGAGCACCTCGACAACGAGATTTGGCACGCCCGAAGGTTGTGCTTTATGGGTCTGCTATTGTACTTGGCCCGACTGCAAGGGAAGTAGAGATTAAACCGCATCAAATTAATTTGCTTCTGAATTTTCACGGAACTGCCCACGAAGACCCTTTAGCGTTTTTGAACTACTTTATCGATGAAGTYGGKAMATTTGTWGGRCATGGRCTWAACCGGGAGGAGATGCAAATGATTTGTTTCCCCTATAGCATTAAAGACAAGGCGAAGACATGGTTACTGTCCTTAGAACCAAGATCATTAACTAATTGGGAGATGATAAGCGAGAAGTTCCTAAATCAATACTATTCAGCACAAACAACGGGGCAAATTCGGAGGCATATTGCTATCTTCGAACAAGTGGAGGGAGAATTATTTCATGAAACATGGGAGCGTTACAAATCACTTTTACAAGCATGCCCCCATCATAGCTACTCCCCCGAGATAATTAATCAGTTTTTCTTTGATGGTTTGTCGCCCATGGGGAAGAGCCAAGTTGAAATAGCAGGAGGAGGAGATTTTGGTGATTTAACGGCTCGCGAGGCAAAACGAGTATTGGAGAAACTGAGTGAAAAATTTAGAGAAACCAACTCTCGACCTCGTAAATTGAAAGTTAATGAGATTTCCATCCCTGATCCTGACTTAGATGGTGGCAGATTAGTCAAAGCAAAGTGCGAAGAAATATTTGAGGAGAAATTGGCAGCTTGGAAGGCTGAGCGAGCAAGCAATGCCTCTTCAAAGAAGACTAATGCGATGTGTCACCAATGCGGATCCCCCGAACATTTAGCCTATATGTGCCCATTCAACAACGAATAACGAGGGGACTTCAATGCTATCCAGCACTATTCGAATCAACAACATTCGGGGCAGAGACCACCACACATGCAAACACCTATAACAGTTCAGTCGACTGATCAACTTTTAGTCTGGCAACAAAACCAAGTTGCCGAAACTATTCGGAACCGAGATGGCCTCACACATGTTCAGGAGGAAATGAAGGGAGTTTTAGACAATATGAAAGAATTGAGAACGATGATGGCTGAAATGGCCAAAAGCACTCTTGAAAATTCGTCAGGACTAAGAAGATTGGAGTTAATGGTAGGACAATTGGCAACTGACATGGCATCATTGAAGAAGGAGAAAAATACTCTTCCAAGCCAAACAGAACAAGCCTCAGCTATTCATGTGCTGAGAAGCGGGAAAAAAGTGGATAACTGCATCGAGCTAGGAAAGGAGGGAGACAAGAAAGAGACCGAGACCCAACCTCCGGGAGCAGTGAAGAAAAAGAAATCGACAGCAGCTGAAGACCCCACCGATTCCTTATATTCGCCGCCCAAGAAGTTGACTATTTATGATCATGTTCCCTTCCCAAATCGCCTACGTCCGGCCAAGGAGAATAAAAAATTCATGGAGCTATACAATTTACTTAAGAATGTTAATATTAACCTCCCCCTAATAGAGGTGATAAAGACAATGCCGGCGTTTGTGAAGTTTTTCAAGGATCTAGCATCAAAGGAAAGGCGTTTGGCTACAAGTCAACATGTGGCTTTGATAAGAGATGTTGGTGATATATTTAAGAAACCATTACCACCTAAAGAGAAGGATCCCAGGAGTTTTTGCATAACTATTTCTCTCGGGAATGGACAAACGGCAAGAGGGATGCTCGATCTTGGCGCTAGCATAAATTTGATGCCCCACTCAATTTACAAGGAGTTTGACCTAGGACCGCTGAAACCGACAACGATGAAATTACAATTGGCGGATAGGACGATAAGGCTACCTTTGGGGATTATGGAGGATGTCTTAGTACAAGTAGACAAGTTAGTAGTGCCAGTCGACTTTGTCATTATGGATGTTGGTGACGTACAAAGAGAGAACCAAGAACACACCATTTTGTTAGGACGTCCATTCATGTCTACAACGCGTACGGTGATCGATGTAAATGAGGGGAGGGTGACTATGTCCGTATTGAGCGAAACGGTGACGTTTTCACTTCAAGATTTTCACAAGAGTCCTGCATCATTTGTTAAGAACGATTGTTCTACTTTTGATTTAGTAGATTATTACGCGAATGAGCTCTTGAGCATCGGCACTATAGAAGAGTTTGATAATGTAAAGGCATTTGATGATGGATTGCTCATGCGGTTTGACGTGTCTCAAAATGAGCCAAAAGTGGAGTTAAGACCACAACGAGATCGTTCGAAGTTTGAGCCTAGAGAAGAGACGAGGCCACCACATATTCATTCAAGATGTGTTTCCCTCGACCCCTACAAGAATTTTAAACGTACGAAGAAAAAGGGCGAGGCTAATAGCAAGGATTGGACAGCGAAGAAGAAGAATTCGAATGAAGTTTTTAACGAGAAGTTCAATGTTGATCAACTAGTGCTGTATAATTCCGATCATGAGTTTGATCCAACCAAGTTTGAAATGGCATGGAGTGGACCATTTTTAATAAAAGAGATGGATGAGTATGGAGTCGCCACTATTTACGATGAGAGTACAAACACGGGATTCCAAGTCCAGAAATATCGACTTAAGCCTTATTACGAGAATTGTATGAAGAATCGTGATCGTACCAATAAGGAGTTCGTGGACCCACCACGAGCTAGAATTTGATCAAGTAATTGCGTCGAGCATATGACGTTAAATGTTGCGCTTCTTGGGAGGCAACCCAAGCGTTGGTTAGTTTTCATTTTATTTTCCTTTATTTTCATTTATTTTATTTTATTTCTATCTTTTTATATTGTGTTAATTGTCGTGGTACGTTTATGTGTGTGTTGATGTGCAGAAAATATGATAAATCGCTTATTCTGGACAATGGTTATATAGCGGAAGCTCGCTACCGCAATGCCTTACCGCTAGTTCAACTCAAGGCGTTAACGATGACGATCAACCACTGAACCTACCGCTTACCGCAGTATTCATGGATTACGATGATTTCATCGATCGAGGTCGCAATCCGACACAAGTTAGCCGCAGCTCGGCAACCTTTGAATGAGCTCAAACCAGCCATTTACGACGTTGGCCGCAATCCGGCCTTTTCAAATCCAAAAAGATGTGCCACCGGGCACTTGCGCGTCGCAATTGATCACAATCATGTTTTGTTTATTTGCTTTGTTTATTTTTATAGGTTTGTTCGGGACAATCTAGTCACGCGATCTAAGACGACGGATAATTGCACATGCGTTTCAGAGAGACTCGGCCATCGATTTTTTCAGGGATGTTTTCTTATCTCCCATACTCTTATTTTCTTTAATATTTATGACAATCAGGAGATTGCCAAATTTTTAGGGAGGGGGGTGGTTGAGTATGGTTAGTGCAATTTGATGTCTTTTGTTTTGAAATGCATATTTTTGATGTGATTGATCGCTATTTCTATGCTTATTTGTGTTTGTATGGCTTGCCTGTCAAAGTTAATTATGTTTGATTATTTTTTCTAGTCTTTGAGCGTGCATGAGTGCATAATTTTCCAAAATTTATTATTATATAGTGTAAAATGGTACTTGGACGCAATCGATTTCGAAAAACCTTAAAAGCAGCGTCAATTCAAAAAATTTTCATGCAAAAAGCCTGTGAGTAGCCTGAGTGATTTTCATCATTGCATGTGCTTGAATAAGTTTTAATTTTGATATCTCTTTGAAACCGCTGTGTGTAGTCGACTTTGAAAGTGAAGTTAAGGCGCATATAAAACCTTATTACGGCCATATTCATAAATTTTAGCCAATATGAGTTCCGAATGAGCCAATCATAGCCAAATATCCATGCATATAGCCATGAGTGTTGTTGAGACGACCCCTACAACCCATTAAAAGCGTGGGGTAGGAGTTCGTATTTTTATTGGTTATTTGAGTCTTGAAAATTTTTATTATGAATTTATTATTGTAATTAAGGACCATCATCTGAAAAAAAAAATTAAAAAAAAAAAAGAAAAGAAAGAAAAAAATTAATACCCCATAAAAAAGAATAAAAGGGGGAATATATAAAAAGAAAAATGAAGGATGGTGGATAGTGTTGATTAATTGCCTACGCGCTTATAAAGGCTGAGTAAAATTGTTTATTTTATGAAGCCTAATGTTTAGAAGGCAAGAGTTGTGATTAAGTGGTTTTTGAGCTTTCAATCGGTTTACGGTTTGCGAGTTGGGAACTAGCCTATATTTAAAAGGCTACGTTATGAGAGTTAAGTGAGGTTTTTATTTTTGAGCGAGGTGAAGCYATTTGCTTCTCGATTAGATTAGGTGGAGTGAGCGATTAGCCACACGACTTATATATTCCYCACCCGTCCAAAGAGCCTTACACTACAACCCGTAAAGACCTTTTCTGATTCTTAGTTTTGACAGCACACTTAATTTGTGATTGAAAAGAGATTGATTTTCTGTGCTTATTACTGTGCATGTAATTGTATGATTTGAGTGTATACACGTCCCATGTAGAAAATACTTGAGTGCTTTTGAGCGTACTTATATATATTATCCTTCGTGAGGAAGCATGATTTTGTTTTGAAGCGATAATGTAATAATGGTCAAGTATTTGACGTTGCGTGACTTGTACCTATATTTTTCAAAATTACGTATGTAGCATAGCACGACTCTTTGCTTGAACTTATTTTCATTCTAGTTATATTTTGAATTTATCGTTTGTTCGAGGACGAACAAACCAATAAGCGTGGAGTAGTTGATTATAGTAGATTTGTCCTTATTTTTATTAGCTTTTTAGTTCGTTTTTATATTTGTTTTTTGTGTAAGTTGGACGATTTAAGCTTAATCTCGTATTTTTATAATTCCAGCTTATTTTACTGCATTTTGATCGTAATTGATGCAAGTAGATGATATTTCGTTGTTTTTCACCTTACAGCTAAGTAACCGGAAGAGTTTAACGCGTAATAGACGAGGTTCGATGTTCAAGAAGTGAAGAACAAGCTTTCCGGTGAAACGAGTAGCAAAAGATTGAGAATTTGAGACAAACGCGCAGTCACGTCGACTGACGCGACCGTCGACGTCCCGTCGATGCGAGCCATGATCCACGTCAGTCGACGCAGCGTCGACGCAACTTGCTGAAGTGTCGATGTCGACGCACCACTGTCGACGCAACTTGCTGAAGCATCGATGTCGACGCACCCACTCGACGCACCCGCCCAGCCGACGTGCACGCCCTGGAAGCACCGACGCCGAGCACCAGCACGCGTCCGTCAACGCGACGGCCCAGAATTCGGATTTTAGGGTTTCTTGTGCACCAAGACTTGCAATATCTATATAAACCCTCCATATTTCGGATTTTGGTAGAAGACATGACCCCCTAGGGTATTTTAGCTGATAATAAACATAATTCCACATCTCATAACGAGATTTGAAGACGGAGATCAAGGATCGAAGAACAACGCGTCCAAAACGTCGAATTCGTGTTCGGGATTCATTCTTCGCCAAAGATCAACGTTCAAACTCCGGAATAGCTGGAGCTTTTTACTGCTTTCATTAGTTACAATAAGTACTCTAAACTCTTAGATAATTTCTTAGTTAATTTCTTAGTTAATTGGTTAGCTAATTTCGTTGTTAATGCTAGACTAGTTTAATTAGCTTAATCATTTCATGCTTGATATTGGATATTGGTTAATTTAGTTTACTTATGCGATTGATTTATGCTTAACTGTTCGTTCTTAGATTCATATGATACATTGATTAGTGATAAATCCTTACGTTTATGCTCTTAGATGCGTTAATTAGGTTTAATTTATGGTTGCGTATTATTGATAGTTTAATTAAAGCTCGTAGTTGATAATCTAGTTTAAAGTGATTAGTTTAATTAGTTTTAGTTTAATTATTGTCGTAGTTCATTATGATCAAATCAATTTTTTTAAAACCCCAATTGTACATGTATTTTATTTCGTAAATTGAGAAAAACATCCGAAAGACCGAATAGTTGTTTCCTCGAAAGATACGACTCGAGTCAAACTTTTCACCCTACAAGTACCTCGTACTCTCGCGAGCACACTTACGTACTTTTAAATTAATTTATTAAAAAGGGGTGCACAAAAGTTGGAGTCATGTATATAAATAAAGTATTGATAAATCATTGTAATTGTATAATAAAAGTATTGTTGATATATAATAAAAGCACTAGTTTGCAGGTTCGCAAATAAGGGAGATTTCTCATTGGAACCCGCCCCTATACATACATACATACACATATAAACATATATGTATGTATATATAGGGGTGGGTTCAAATGATAACCATGTCCTTATTTGCGAACCTGGGAACTAGTGCTTTTATTATATAGCAGTAGTGCTTTTATTATACAATCATAATGGTTTTAATCAAATAAGGAAATACACAAAACACAAAAAATCTAATCCATCCATTTAATTAGATGTAAGACCCATAATTGACCCTAGGTTCACAAATAAGGACATGGTTCTAATTGAACCTTATCATATATATATATAAACATGTCATTATATGCGAACCTGCGAACTAGTGCTTTTATTATACAATCACAATGCTTTATTGATATTTTAGTTATATACACCAAGAGTGCTTTTATTATACAATCCTAATACTTTTAATCAAATAAGGAAATACAAAAAAAAAACTGATCCATCCATTTAATTAGATATAAGGCCCATAAGGACATGGTTCTCATTTGAACCTAATCTTATATGTATATGTATGTATGTATATATATATATATATATATATATATATATATATATATATATATATATATATAAACACAACATTTATGTACCGATAATCACGGAATTTCAAAACCACCACCATGTTTAAAACCTTTTAATACCATCACCACATTTCAAAGAAATTTAAATACGTTGTTGAAGGAAAAAAAAAAAAACCTCGGCAACCTCCGTACACCACATCATCACCGACGTAACCACAACACCAAACAATCATAACATGTACACAAATCATACAATATATATTAAACGCAATATTTACATACCGATTACCACGATATTTCAAAACCACCACCATGCACATTTTAAAACTTTTGAAGACCACCACCATATTTAATAAAAAATATTAAAACTCGTTATTGGAGGGACAAAATCTCTCGGCTGGTGTCGTACACCACGTCATCTCCAACTTAACCACAACACCAAATAATCACAATACTAAGTACAATCATAAAACCAAACAATCATTACATAAATAAATCCACAAATACTCATCATAGGATTATAGGAACAATTCAGGAATGTTACATGAAGTCATGATATAGTCAAACAAGATGATTAATCATAGATAACCTTTAATTTTTGATATAACTCCATATCAACCTCTAAATGAATCATATCTTCGAAAACAACCCTAATGAACTAAATAATCATTTATGACCCTAAGCGAAACCTAATTTCCGAATACAAACCCAATTATCTAAATAATTAAAATTCAACCTGATTTTTTGAAATATTCACTAATCAAACCCTAATATTCAAAATTAGCCCCAATTATCTAAATAATTATAATTCATCTCTAATTATTGAAATAATTGCTAATTTAACCCTACTAACCCTAATTTTTTAAATTAGCCCCAATTATCTAAATAAATATAAATAAACCTATTTTTAAAATATTCCCTATTTAAACCCTACTAACCCTAATTTTAAAAATCAAACCCAATTATCTAAATAATTACAACTTAGACATAATTTTTGAAACAATTTCTAAATTAACCCAAAACTAACAATAATTTTCAAAATAATTGCTAATTAAACCCTAATTTTCAAAAAAAAATCTAATTAGCCCCTAAATTAACACTAATTTGGAAATTATTGATAATAAGACCAATAACTAATCTAATTACCTAAAGTAACCCCAGTTATCCAATTACTTAAAATGATACCCCAATTATCTAAACCTTAATTCAAAATTCTGAATAATTATAATTGAACATTACTTTTAAAATTAATTACTAATTAAACCCAATAATACTCATACTTTTTACAATAAATCCACAAGTATATATCTAAGTAATTAAAATTTAACACTTAAAAAAATCTGGCTGGCGGTTAGGGGTGTAAATGAGCCAAACAGTTCGTGAGCTATTCGCTACCCGACTCGATAAAAGCTCGCTCGAGCTCGTTTAAAAAGGCTTGTTTAATAAACGAACAAACTATAGATTCATGGTATTCAACTTGTTAGCTCGTGAGCGGGTTCGTTAGTAAGTTTTAGAGTGAGTTCGTTATTAAACTCGAATAAATTAAACTAATAATTTGGTTTTAATTATAATTTTTATACTTGTTCATATGAAATATATAGAAATATATATATAAACTTATTTATTTATGTATCTTAGTAGGTGTATTATATACTTTAAAAAATATTTTATTTCACTTTTGTAATAAAGTAAAGATAATTTAATTAATAATTAATATCTTTTGAGCTCGTTTAGCTCGATTAAACTCGAAAAAGCTTGTTAGCCATTGATATGTTCATTAAAAAAAGCTCGAGCTCGATAATAAACGAGCAAGCTTAAATTCTCTAAACTCGACTCGACTCGGCTCGTTTACAGCCCTACTGGCGGTGGCGTCCACTAGTTGTAACTGGCGGCTGATTAGTGGTGGTGGTGGTAGTAGGTGATGGTCAATAGTGGATGGTGGTGGTGTGGCGACGAGATGGTGTTGGTGGTTATTGGTGGGTGTTGGACGATGGTTATGGGAGCGGTGGTGGTGGGTCCTCCTTCTTTCTCTATCTCCCGACCAATTTCTTGCTTTTTAATTATTTTACTTCTGTCCCAAATGCGTCTAGGGTGGGGTTATAAAATTAGGGATTTTATCGACGACCATATGGGCCGTCGATGCTATATTTTTTTATTATGCTGAACGGAAAAGTCCATCGGTGTACGAGGGCCATCACCGACCCATTGACATATTTAAAAATTATGATTTCACTGATGGGCCCCACTCTTTGGGGTTTGGGGCCGTCGGTGACCCATCGACATATCTGTTGCTAACTTATAGCACTTACATTTGGTGCCATTTTCCCAATGGGGTGTTCGCCAATGGCATACACCTGTCGGTAGCCCAGCAATACAGTCCCATGCCTATCGACATTCCCCGTCAGCATTTTCTATTTTTGTATTGTTTTTACTGTCAAGCATGGATTGTAGATCTGCTATAATTTTGTTTGAAGATATTCTTTTTCCTCCACATAGTGAGAAAATGATAGTAAAAAGTATTAAATAAAATGTAAATATTACAATGATGTGGAGATGATTAGTATGTAAAATATAAATGCATACCTCACGAATTAATTCGATTTTGAATTTCGATAGAAACTAATTATGAAATGAATGTTTTCAAAATTACAGTATTTAACAAATTTTGCTTTTAGAGGGGCCTTTCCTTTCCTTCTTTTTTTTTTTTTTGGGAATTAGTTGATCTTTTTCCAAATCTATTGTAGTTGATGTCACAGTGTTCAATCTATTTAATGTTGGATTTGCACTTGTATTGTTTAACGTGGTTTATGAGATAATAACAAAATATATTATTTTATGAGATCAATTCAAAAAAAAAGTGTTGAATCGGAATAATATTTTATAAACAACATATTGATAGCCTATAAAAATACTAAATTATATTGTATTGTGTATTTTTATATAATTTAATTAAATAAAGTGGTCAAATTATTTTTGAGAAAAAGCGATAAATTTAATACTATTGGACTCAGAATGAAAAAAATAACGAAAAAACGTAAATAATAATAATAATAATAATAATAATAATAACATATAAGTGATTATATATATATATATATATATATATATATATATATATATATATATATATATGATTGATTGATTTCAAATTAGAACCCCGTCATTATATGTGAACCTAGGGACTAATCCTGGCCTTAGATCTAATATTGCACACAGTGCAATTATATGTCCAGGGTTCATTGTGCTTTTTACACAGTACTGTAGTGCTAAAATCAGTCCAATTTTCTTTAATTTAATTATATATATATTATATATATATATATATATATATATATATATAT
>BMAC01000598.1:502128-524100 GCA_014905375.1 Phtheirospermum japonicum | reverse complement strand
ATATATATATATATTATGAATTTTTTATTATTTTTAATGTTAACTATACTATCTATCCTAATTGTGTTAAAAAGATTTCTACATAATTAAAAAAGAAAACTAATCCTATGTGATTTTTTAATTAAAAAAAAGAAACCAAGTCATCATTAATATTAACTAGGGTATCTATCATAATTATGTTATGAAAATTCCTACATAACTTAAAAAAGAAAATAATTCTACGTGACATTTTTTCTCTTTTCTACTCATCTTTTTTCTCTCTCCAAACCTCTCTTTATATATATATATACTAGTGTGAAAACCCGCATAATACGCGGGCATATCGGGTGAATACACGAAGAATAATAAAATTTATCAATTAACAACTAGCGAATAGAGTAAGTAGATAAAATGCACGAAAAATAAGATTTATTTCTCATTTTAAATTCTAAAAGACTTCCTTATAAACTACATTACATGTCTTGTTGACGATGATCCCATCTTCATTACAGCAAAGAATCTTCAACCCTCTACGACTCTTAACTCGAGATATCGCAACATAAAATTGACCGTGACTAAAAATTGGTCTTGGCAAATATAACCCAACGTTGGAAAGAGTTTGCCCCTGACTCTTGTTTATAGTCATTGCGAAACATACAATGAGTGGGAATTGTCTTCTTTGGAATTTGAAAGGGACCCTGCTATCATAGGGACTCAACGTCATTCGTGGTATATATACCTTGGTCCTAATGTTGTTGCCTGATAGAATCCTTGCTTCAATAATACGATCTCCAAGTTGTGTAATAACCAACCTCGTACTATTGCATAAACCTGCTGCTTGGTCCATGTTTCGAATCAACATAATCGGGACACCAATTTTCAACTTTAAAATATGATTAGATATCCCTGAGCCTTTTATTAAATTAAGAACGTCGGTTGAGTACACTTGATGCTGAGCCTCCCCGTTGACATAGGTTTTGCAAATCGTATCGGAACTAAGATATTCTCTTTCATCGCCTGGAAGTATCGACATCACATAATCATTAACTGTTTCAACAATGCTATTAGTGGGCGCAAGAATAGCTCTCTCCTCGAAGAAGGAGTCACTTCCAAAGTTCTCTAAAATAGATGGATACGTGCTCTCGACAATAGAGGCAACATGATCACCCGTTGTTCTTATAAGTATATCTTCTGGTATATCGATCAAAGTCTCACCATCCACCTCGGAACCAATGTCACCATCACCAATTTTCAGTATCCACTCTGAGAATTATTTGATATCTCGTGCTACAGAAGCGGTCAATGATTGTTCAACGGTTAACCTCATATTCTTCGTCAATATCAAGATTTTACAATGTTCCCATAATCGAGATGAGAAAATACTTGCGTAAACAATATCCTCTCGATTGCCGTTTGGAACAACTGGAAGAATTTGTTTGAAATCTCCACCGAGAACTACAACCTTACCTCCAAATGGTAGCTTCTTCTTCTCCTCAGGTGCAATAAATATCAAACTCTTATGCAATGCTTCTAAACAAAATCTACTCATCATTGGGGCCTCATCCCAAATGATTAGTCTTGCCTGATCGATGAGAGCAGCTAATTCAGTCCCAGGAGTGATTGAGCACATAGAATCTTCCGTTATAGTCAGAGGTATACCGAACCTTGAATGTGCAGTTCTGCCCGAAGGAAGTAAAAGGGCCGCAACACCACTTGAAGCATCATTAAGAACAATTTCTCCTTTAGACCGTAAAGCTGCTGATAACTTTCGCCAAATAAATGTTTTACAGTGCCACCATAGCCGTAAAAAAAATAAGCGCCACTCCTGACTGATGAGGTAGCACTTATTATTTCATGATAGATTCCTTTCTGTTCATCAGTTAATAATGAGCATAGCTTGCGATGCTCAACTTCCAAAAGAGATCTATCAAAATTAAGTTCTTGTTGGATCAGTCTGTTATTTCTGTCATTAATCAAATCATCATCGGGAATGGGCATATCGGCGAAATTTTTGAGCGTTCTCCCATTACTTTGCAAAATCTTTTCCAACTCGATCAAAGTATAATTTTTCAATAGCTCATCAGTTAACTGTAAACCTGCACAATTAATAAAAGGACATTATTAAATTATATGAGAAAATTAACTATTCATCTGCTAGAGATTTTTTTAATTATTTGTGCTAAAAAAAACTAAAAAATAATAAATACCATCTATCCCAAGATCTTTGCGTTGTCTCTGTAGGATGTCATCGGCCAGACATTTCCACGTCTTTTCCCAAACATATTCTGGTCTTGAAATACTTCCTGACAGTAGCAATGATGCAAAATGTTTCCTGAGGAATGTTGGTAAACCCCAAAAACTCGCCTCGATACTACCATCAATGTATTCCTTATCATCATCCAACAATCCTAGAGAGTAACATGCATCCTTGTAAGTTGGGTACACAACGTTATTAATTGTTCGTATATCTTCGTGTGATGTTGCGCCCTGAGAATGATGTAGCATTAGTGACAAATAGTATGCCTCTCCAGCACCGGGAGGAACGTAATCCAACCTACCAATTTTAATGCCACGTTTTCTAACAGTCCAAACACGCGGTGTTGAATTCCAAAAAAAAATTGTTGGAAATTCAGTATAGGATAATTTTCTGGCATAAGGATATATCTTGTTGCACTCCATCCAAGCAAGAAACATAGAGTCACGACCATCTTCTTTGACAACAACTCTATCGATCATGTCATCATCGTTATAGTACACCGATTGTTCACCAAATAGGTGGAAACTTAAGCGCTGTACGGATGGATTTCTGTAATGTATATCCAAAGCAAGTATACGCCAGACTGCTTCAGGTGGAGAAATATATCTACAGTTGTAGTTTTTAATCTCATCAACAACCTCTTTTTGTCCACTTTCATCTTTTCCATGTTCCGTTATAGACAACGTCACACGATCGTGGCACTTATTTATGTACTTGAAAAGATACTTGATGGATTTAAACTGATTGCACCACTCAACGTTAATGTGAGCTTGGTATCTGATCAATAGCAGAGGACTGTATGAAATAACATATCTATTGTCCAGCGTTATACCATTCTTAACTACTACATTTCCCGTATCTCTTCTCCTGTACATGGGGTAACCATCATCATCAACAGTAGTTCTGTCAATGTACTTCTTAGGAAAACCCTTAATACACTTTCCTTTCTTCAAACACGCTCTTTCTGTTTTAGAACTGTAGGGACCATGCATCATGTGTTGAGTCACCAAATCGTACAACTTCGGATGAGTATCTTTATTAGGGATCTCCGCTGAAATAATTTGATCAACCTCTTCCGCTTCAGGAAGTTTTCTGCCGCGATATAGGAAAAGAAGGATATGTGCATGCGGCAAACCTCGCTTTTGAAATTCCACCGTGTATATAACTTCATGGAAAAAACAAAGTAAAGTCAATTAATGACAAAACATTTATAATTTAAATAATCATTGTTTCCTTACAAAATGCAAAATATAAATATTATTAATTAGATAACAATAAAGCAAATATTTTAAAAGATCATACAAAATAAATTAATAACAGATGCAATTAGAATAGTGAATATGGCTAACAAAATAAGAATTAATATCACCTGCTCGTGTCTTGCCAAAAATTTACAATTCTTTCATGTCATTGATTATTTGATCCAGTTTGATCTTGAATATACGACATACAATATCCGGTCTATCCTCGGATTTCAGTGACCTCAAATCCAAATATCTGGTTATCTCTGTCCACTTTGGGTTGCATGTGATTGTAATAAATAGATCCGGATATCCAAACCACTTGCAAATAGCCATTGCATCTCGATAGTTTTGGATCATATACCGAGCACCCCCAGTGAAAGAGGTTGGCATCACTAATCTCTGACCAACATAAGTGGCTTTTTTTTCACCCCTCGAAGCTGCATCCTTGAGTTTGTTAAATTTATCTGTTCTTAGGAGCACTTGATTAAACCTAACAAACTTTAACCTTTCACACTCGAACATTGTGTATCCATCAACCAAGAATTGTTGAAAGAGCCTTCGAGACGATAGAAGAGTCTTTGACTCGCATGGTCGTTCTTGTATCCTAAATGCAAAAAACTCTCGCAGCGTCAATTTGTCCCTTATGGTTGACGTAGTAGTCCGAGATTTTTTACTGTGTTTAATACCAAGCTTGAAGCCATCTTCTCCGTAAGGAAATAACAAAGGATATTGCAGCGCAAGATACGAAGGATGTAATTCACTTATCCTTTTCAGTGCGCCAGACCGCGCTTGAATAATGATATCCCTAGTGTCAAAATAATCGTCAAAATCACCGGGAATAAGAGCTTCCACCTCACTTGCAGTTGGTAGATTAGTGGTTCGACCATCAGATTCTCTACCACCAATAAGTTTCAATTTAAGACCAAATTGTTCCTCTTCCGTGAAACGTTCTTTGACGCTTCGAAAAGACTGCACCAGTGGATTGTGCACATCAAGCATATTTTTAATATCTTCAATTATTGTAGGATCAAAGCTAGCTGAACTTCCTTCTGAACTATTTCTACATAATGTAAATAATTATATCAGCATTGACAACAAATTAAAAGTGCACAATAGATTTTTAGGAAGGAGGGAAAATAGAACTTGATATCATACCCCATTGCAATCATCCTATTTTGAACTTCATTTTCAGTATCATATATGTACAACTGCGAAAATTTGGGTGATGAACAATTCATAGGCAATAAACTGCCCATCCTGTGATAGTTTGCACCCTTCAACTTAAAGACATAAGGTCCTTGACCTCGGCTTATGGATGTGTCTATATTTCCTCCCATGGAAGTGAAACTGAAAATGCTATTGTATTCACGTATATTATCAATGTACTTTTTACTTCTTCGAGTATTCCCAAGCATCAAATCTCTTAGCAGAATAGGGAGTTCTGTTAGCAATGGCAACTCAATCTTTCCCTCACCACAACATCTAGTGAAGGTTGGAAACTCTGGTTTGCTCAACTTTTCTTTTCTCTCATCGTACCACATTATGGCATTACAGAAATTACAGCTAAAGGAAGGATCGTCGTTATCCACATACCCTTATAGGAAAAATAAATTAAGGTGCATATCATATTAGACAAAAAAATTATTGTAATGAATTTATTTACATGTATATAGATGGAAGAAAAACCTGTTTATTCAGACAATTTTTCGTACACAGTTCTACGTTGTCGATGTACGAAAGATGTTTTTTGTGTTGGTTGCGTTTCTGTTGAGCAATAACAAAAAAATAAGTCGTGTAATCTATAATTAGAATTTATTTTTTCACCATGCTGTAATACTCGATGGATTAAAATATTTAACGTTAGAAACATAAACATATGAAATCAAATAAATAAGCAAAATGAAGAGAAGGTGTTTTACCATGCACTGAAGAATCTTGTCTCGTCTTTGCTGGTTGATTTACTTGAACATTCGTCGTCGAAGTATTATTTTTAGACGCTGTATTTTGTATGGTAAAAAATATATAATAATGAAAATAAGCCAACATTGTAAATAGATATCTCATAATTAAACAAACATAGAATATGATTTTTTAGATTCGGAATAAGAAATTTGCATTGACCTGCACGACGATTTTGTAAACTATTTCTTCTGGCATTCCTAGCATTAGCGGCAGAAACTGCATTTTATAATTTAATTGATATAACAAACAAATACAATAGTCAAATAAATACAGTACTAGTATGAATATAATTTTATATTACATACTAATGGCGTTGTTTAGTAAATATGCGTCGTTGCGGAAAATAAAATTGGGAATGGTATTAATCAATAAACAATGTATAGATTGTTATTTGCATACCATTRGTTATATCGGAGAGCACTAACTGTGATTGGTACTGAATATTCCCTGCTAAATAAAAAATAGTTTTAATAACTAATAAAATATATAATAAAGATTTTTAGAACAAATTGACAGTAAKTATCTTTATTTGCAATTGAAACATAATTTGATTTCTAAGTTTGGAATTAAGATTTTTGCATTGACCTGCACGAAAATTTTGGAAATTATTCACTCCAGCATTCCTTGTATTAGCGGCAGAAACTACATATTATAAGATTATCGATAAAACAACATACACACTTCGCAAATAAATACAATACTTATGTGGATATATTTTTATTATTACAAACTAATAATCATGATTAGTTAATTTTTTATGTTGTGGAAAACAAATTAGGGGAATCGAATTAATCCTTAAATAATATATCGATGGTTAATCCCTTACCATTGCTTATATCGGACAACGGTAATTGTGACTGCGATTGAAAACTCCCTACAACATTAAAAAAAAGTTTGACTAATGCAATTTAAATTCACACAACTTATCAGAATGTGATAAGAACAAAATTAAAAACTATGGTGAACTTATAATGAAGACTGAATTACATTCAAAAACAAAGAATAAATGTCTTTTTTCCTGGCAGACTTCTTATTCTATTGAGACGCATCTACCAACATTGTTAAATTAATCCATTTCTCAATATCAAAATGTTTGATCATACATTATTCCTTTATTCAAAAAAAAACAAAAAAAACAAGTCTAATCTAGGTAAAACAACATTAATTCTTTAAAACATCAATTGGTAAATAATTCCATACTCTGACTACGCAAAAAAATAATAATAATAATAATTTTTTTCTTATTGAATTATTCAAAAGTAATTTTCTGATTATTACAACATACTGTAAATTTTAATTTTCGTAAATTTAAATTATAAGAACATGCAAATAAAATGAAAGATAATTAATTACGATAAATACACACAAATAAAATCGATAATCACAAAGATAAAAGTGAAGAATATCTACCCGGTGATTTTTATTTTCTTTTGTTGTCCATTATGGTTTTTCGGATCTTCCTGACACTTGAACTTGGACTTTCTTGATTAAAAATTTCAGAATTTATACCTTTAATAATATTGAGCAAAACATTATAATAATCCAATATAAACGATTTTATACTTTGTGTCATTTTATATAAATAATTATATAAAACATATATCAAAAAAAATATTAATAGTTACATGTCCACACGACTGATGATCCTTAAATAAATTAAAATCCATTAAACAATAGAAACACTTTACATGGCAATATATAAAGATAGTTTGCTGAACTTAAATGATTAAAAAATAGATAATGTACCTAATGTTTGCGAAGTTGCCTGGGAGAGATTCTCATTTGCATCTATCAAAATCAGATATATTAAATAAAATTTCAGTGTAATAATGATATATAAATAAAATTATAATAGAAAAATTACCATTCGATCGCTTCCTCCGTAGTAAGACCTTTTGTAATATTCGACTGTTATTTGGATATTCACCTGTCATACTACACATTGAATGAGGAGGTTAAAAAATTGTGGGGATGCAAAATTGACAATTTAATATGAGATATTCACAGAACAGGGAGAAGTGATACCTATGATAATATTTATCTGAATATTCTAAACTGCACAGGGGTTAAAAAGCTTTTTCATGTATCTGTGCTGTGATAATATTTATCTGAATATTCAAAACTTCTGAGGGTGTAAAAAGCTTTTAAGTGTATCAGTGATGCCTGGAAAATTATATATGGTTTACTGTGTGTTACTGTAATGTTTATTGATAGTGTTTTTTATAGGATATTATAGTATATATATGTTAAATATATCGATGATCACATATCACTCAATGGGGATTGCAGAAAATTTGTGTGGTTAGTCATAATTTGTTATTCCTTATTTACAGTAATTTCAAATAATACGATATGGAGTGTATATATCCCTTGTATGATGCATATTATTGATTCAGATTATACAATATCTTTGTAGACCAAATCATAAATTATACTATATATTATTGCTTTAGATTATACACTGTATTATTGATGTAGATATTACAATATCTCATTGATCATGTTGATAAGGACGAAAACAATTCCTGCCCGATTAATGTAATTATTTATTGAAACTATTAATACCGATGTTCATTTTTATATTAAGAAAATAAAAAAAGCATAATTTGATGATCACAGAAATGGTAAAAATCTTCTTTTTCTGGATACAATATTTGGTATCTTTGGTCCTTGTAAAATTTGATGATTATAAAATCTTTATTTATTGTTTTATTAATAATATAAGAAAGTAGTTATTAATAAGATGAAAATGTCCATAATAAAAATTAGTTTAAAGAAATCTTTATGATGAAATGATGCAGTGATTGTGGATTTTATCAGTGGAGAATGATTCATTCAATAACCTTTATTCACTACAGTTTTTGATACATAAATATAACAAAGATATATTTTTTTTTTATAATAGACAAAAAATACTCGATATTTCCAAGCAGCATACTTAATAAATATAAAATAGTATATTGAACAGTAAGTTGGAATAAGAATTATATTGTAGTATTACTAAACCACACACTTAATAAAATATATTCATTTGTAACTTAATATGAAACCTGGATTAGGAATAATGATTAGAAATCCAACAACTGCACTTTTTAAAACAGAGATGTTCCATAATGAAGCCTCACGAATACACATTGACGTGTATTTGTCATAGTTACATAGAAATTTAAAACTTATTAAATTATCTTGAGATTGAAAACCAAGTCAGGCCCGTACAGTAGACCGAACTGGATAACACTGTCTACCTATAAACCAAGATGATTGAAAATTTGTATGCAGACAGACTGCATACAACAACCATCACTGTCCTCCTTAACCTGCAAGCTCCACTTGAATATTTCATGCCTAATAATGACATTACTATTAGAGCCACGGTCGGATGAAATCACATAATCCCGCCAAAAAGATTTAGGAAACACCTACATATACAATAGAATCAGTGCGCTGGATTAAAAAAAATATAACTCCAAATACAACATTTACGATTCAAAGACTTGCAATGCGGTCATGTTCAAAATGAGTATTCTTAATTGTGACTCGGAAAGTAGGTCTAGCATAGACAGGTATTTTGGTAACCTCTGTAGCTAATTCCATACTCTCAACGCATCTTGCATCTATTATTGTTACATCAAAGATCATAGATTCAGTATTTGTGAAAAGCAACATCATACAATTTTTCAAGTTGTTATCCGACACAAATCTACGCCAACCACAACCGAAATGTATCTGCCAAGAAGTATTAAAAAGTTACCCAAGTTATTGGCATACAGTTGTTAGATTTCATAAAGCAGATTATTAATTAAAATATATTTAGAAGAATTAAATTTCAGGTCAAAAAAATAATACATCTCCATCGTGACGTTCAAGCTGTATCATCCAGCAGCTACCGCGAATATTCCATATTTTAAAACACGGCAGATCATACATATCCTTAAAATATGAAGATGCTGCATTCGAAATTTTGTTCTGAAAAGATCATATATAGTTGGTTAGAGAATTCCTTGCAATTTTCCAACTGCGAATTAGGCAGGAAATATCGAATAATTTAAAATCTAGATTTTATATATTCTGATATTATACAGAGAACATCAACCAATTTTTTAAAATTGACATCCCGATAAAAGTTTTGCAACAGAAAAGTAGTAGATCTGGTAAAATCAAGTTCATATGAATAAGTAGAATACTATTGAAATGAGTATATATACTAACCGAAGCCATAGAATCCGCTCCCATGAAAATCCTTGCAAAAGTCGGAACCAACCTGGAAGACATTATTGTGGCCTTTGATTTTTTCAGAAAAAAGCCTGAGATATATCTGAGCGTTTTCGTGGGATATGAAGACCGTATATTATATGGAAAATAAAGAGGGCGGAAAGAACTATGCGTTTATATTCTGCAAACCTGATAGGTGTGCCCTGTCAGAATACTTGTGATATAAAAATCACATAATGTGGTACCGATGATCACGCTTCATGATGATATTTATCCTTGAATTAGGAATTACTAAATATCAACATAATTGTCTGAGTGATAATTATGAAATACTATAATAAAACTTAGGTAATATACAACATTATACTTAAACAAAACCTGTATTTTCGGAGTTAACATATGTAAAATTATTAATTCCTTTAGATGTGTGTGGAGTCATAATTTGGAAAATTAACAGTATCACGCTGCTTAGACAATGTAGACATTTTACAAAAAGCGAATTAACAAATCATATATTAGGTACCTGGTGATTTACATTTTTTTTGCACCAAACAATATTTCACATATATTTCATAAATATAGGTTTCAAAGTATAACAACAAAGTATGAAAAGGCAAATTATATGATATAGCAATAATGGAAAATTCGGTGTAATTGAAAATCAATCATCAATAATCACTGTCTATTGTCCAGCCCTCGAAATCATAATCAGGAAAAATATAAATAATTATTGCGAATACTAAGGCAAAAAAAAAACGAAATTGTTTATTCAAACACCAAAAGCTCGACATCAGTTATTCTTTCTCAATCTTTACTTTCCACTTTTTCGTGGTGGTAGATTTCTGTGACTCGTACTCAGCATTATCAACATCAATAATATCGGCATCAACACGGTCATGTTTTGGAGTTGAAATTCCAGATGACGCCGCACTATCTCCATTTGAACCAAAAGTCTGCTATATATCAGTAAACTCATATAGATATAAATAAACAGTTCAAAAAATTATATGTAGTGCGATAGAAAATAAATATAAATATAAACATTATAGAAAGGATCATATTTGAAAAAAAAGGTGAAGATGTTATTATACTAACATTGTCGAAATTCGCAATGAGGTTTCGAGCACTTGGAGTGGAGATGGTATTATCGTCGGACGGCAGCCCCTACAGAATATGTATATTTGCAATTTTATATTAGTAAGTCGTAAAAAGAAAAGTTTATATCCAATTATAGAATAGTGTTCATATTTCAATATTTTCAAAAATTTCGCACATAACAAAGTTCAGTTACATCAAGGTATGTAATTAAAAATAATTAATTAAGAATATTATATTAAAAATATTGAACTTGCTAGAGATCTCTTTGTTAAAAAATTTATTGATAACTTCTAGATCTTCAATCATTTTGGCCACACCGTAGATTCTTGTACTTTGAGTGAGCGTATACTTCTGAATTTCCACTTTGAACAATAATTTCCTTCCTATGAATTCATCAAGTTCATCCGGGAAAGAATTGTAATCATCATCCTAATTGAAAATATATCATAGAATTAGAATTTATATATAAGCATTATATGGAAATCGAATTTATGAACCATTATATTTAATATAGATGGAATCCGTAGACATGAAATATATTATAACTATTTATTATTACCATTTCAAGAACTTTCTTCAACTCTGATGCACTTTTTTTCAGAAAAGATTCAATTTGCTCATCAAATAGCACAAACGAAGCTAACCCAGAGTCATCTTGAATTCGCACTGTCAATTTGAATCTGAAAAACAAAATTATCATATTTATAGAGATATGTTGCAAGGTTTTTTGACTGTAAATTAAAAYTGCGGAATACCATAATTGTTATTGATATAACATACTTTGCTTCAGTAGATTTTSGAACAGCATGACATTTTCTACACTTTGAACCATTGGCTTCATCAATCTTTGTAGAATGTATGGAGCAGGCATTATAAAACCAATTATAAGCCGTTTGAATATTCATTATGGTACCATACACCACAAAAAAGCCCTCCTACGCATTTGAAACATATTAACATGTGAGCTAACCAATTAATTACAATAACAATAAATAATACAATATATTTTTAAATAGTATAACAAATCATGTTACCTCCCCTATGTCATCGAAATCGACAATCTGTTTGAATTCCAAAGAAGAACTAAAATCCTCTGCAATCACTGAACCATGACTTGTATCGGTGTTGGAAAAACTCCTAGACAATAGATCACGACCATGACCATTTTCACTGATCCTTCAATTTAAGTTATTAAATGTGATTATCCATGATCAAAAAAATATGGTTCGCAATATTAAACGTAGATCTAAAAATAAAAGTAATAAAAGTTTCAATGTCACTTTAATAAGCCTTAACAAACTTACTTAAACTTAAAAGCCAATACTTCGGGAATATCCTCGTTAATAATAAGCCYACTTGGATACATRGAATTCTGTATMCKCTTCACCCCTAATGATCATATGGATATTTTTTATAATCATTTTTGTATAAGATTTTATATAATGTGATATTTATAATAATACAAAGTATTGAATAAAAAAATATACAACGACAACTGGACTATTGGAAAATTTTAGATTAACCTTTGTAGCTCTTAATCATCGCAAACTGGATAATAATGACAACCATACTCTGGGAATTGCTTTTCCAATAGTTTGCCATCTGCTCCGCAAACTTATTCCAAAAAGTGCATAAGATTGTTTCACCCCTACAAAATTTCATGGTGAAAAGGATGAAATTATTTTAATTTTCATCCTATTCAAATTAAAAAAATAATACAGTGAGAGTGACTCACAGGTTATCTTGTAATCTAGTTGTTGTTCTGCTCCCTCCTGTTTTCTCAACTGGTTTTATATGATCGCATGTTATTACTTCCGCAATCACATCTATCAAAAAAGTTAGAATATATTGGAAATATCATTCACCCGATTAAATAAAAAGTTATTGCAAAATCTATAATCCCAAATAAAAAAACATATTATCTTGCCAACCAAGCATCTTTCGCTAATTTCACCCGAGTGTATATCACTAATCTCAACAAACTTAAAATCGTACATTGGTATGGACAGAGTTTTATTAAGACCACGCAAACCGGTATGGTTATGAAAAGCAATCTTGTATGGATGTGCAGTCGCCTGGTAATCATCATCATTCTGTTTAATGATGAAATTGCTAACACGATAGAAATTTCCTTCGTTTAGCTTGTGTTGGTACTGAGAAAACAAATAATTCCTAACACTGGCTTGAATTTTTCCATCCTACAAAAAAAATTATTAGTCATTAACTTTCGATTCAGGCAATATGATTATAACACAAAAATTATAGATGTAAAAAAAATTAAAAAAATTGAAAACTTTTCGTCAACCAAAATCAACTCCAAACTAAATGGTTTTTTCTGATTATATTTGTAGTAAGTAAACCACGAACGAACACATCGAACATTAATCTTCCAAGTTTCCTTGGACGGATTAATATCGTCAATAAAGTCGCAAGTCGAAGACATTATGTTTTAATGATGAACAAAAAATTTAATGTAATGTATTCTCAATTGAGATGCTCTGGCAAAAAATAATGTGGTGGAAGTATCTATTTATACTAAGATTACCTGATGAAGTTGTAGTGAAGCCAATACTTATATAATTAAAGTAATTATACATAATTACAGGAAAATATAATTTAAGAAGTGATATTCCGTAATGCATGGAAAGAATGTTCTAAAAATATACTAAGTCATAATCTTCATAAATATTAAACTTCCGATATCACAGCTTCTTCTGAACAATGATATATTTTCTTCAAAATATATCAAATTGCTATTTATAATTACAGAAATGATATTCCGTAATTCATGGCATAAATATTCTAAAAATAAACTTAGTCATAATCTTAGTATATATTAAATATCCGATATTATAGCTTCGTATGAAAAATGATTGATTTTTTTAAACATATATTACAAAACTGATATCCCGATATTCATGGGAAAAGACTTTTTTGTCTAATTATACATCAACCATCTACAGTATTTCTTCTTGTAAAATGACTGCCTCATAAATCATACGGGCAGTGACAATATTATATATGTAGATCAATTGATGTTTAGATAATTACCAATCAAATATGTATTTAGGTATTTAATTTAAAAGAAACGATAACTTTATGTAATGATGTTTAAGGAGCTAATTGTATTTTGAAATCACACTGATATTTTTCCATTCACGGTCTTAAACTGGTAAAATAGATTGTAGATGAAATGAATCTTGTGGTCTCGCAAATATGAGTCTTAATTAAAGAAACAATATATTTTATTACATATAAAGATACGCCTCTACTAAGTTAATGATAAATATAATTAATTTATTTACACATGAAGCAAGCGTATTTTTGGAGTATAGAAACTTGTATATAATTGAAATCGAAATACATGACTTCTATAATTAAGGTATTTATGTTATATCAATATTTTTTAGAAGATGCGGATTTTTTTTGGTAATAACTTATAAAAAAAAAATTAAGATTCAAAGAATGATTCTATGTAGCAATTTATATATGTATACAAATCAGCCTAATAGAAGTCGTTTATTTTATATGAGATTCTATCAAAACTATAAGGTGTGGCGTATTCTGGAAAATATTGATTTAACGAAGGAAATTTCCCGCGTGATTGTCGTATTAACAACCACCACTCATATATGGCAAATTATTCCAAAAAACTGTTGAGTAGTATTCGAAATACTTAGTCAATATGATTAGGTTATAATTCTCGAAGGAAATAATTAATATTTATTTAATATTATACACGATGCGATAAAAAGAAGAAAAGATTAAGGCATTAAAATAGCACAGTCCAGACTAGAATGGATTCCACAAAATATTCAGAAATTTACAATCTTATAACAAAACAGGTTATAATTGTTTCTTCGATGGACAAAAAAAACTTAGCTAAAACTGAAATTACAAAATTAATCAATAATAATAAGATTGAATACCAATACGGGAACTTCTGAAAGGGTAAACTTGATCCTGGCATCCAATGGCAACATCAAATGGGTAATAAACGCTAGGCAACCTTTCTGCATAAAATGTCAATCATCGGAATGAGTTACGATATCAACATTCCGCCGTCTATCACCATGTCGTACTATTGCTTTCCTAAAGTTATCACGTCCATATTCGGCGACAATGACCTTTCTCCAGAAATATTTTGGAATAGCCTATCAAACGGCGAAATAAACAAAATTTTTCAATATATTATAAATAAATATTTTAATAAAAAAGGAATTAGTTTTAAAAGATAATGCTTACAATTCGACCACGTTCGAGATGTGTTTTGGTTATTTTGACCTCAAATTCAGTGTCATTCAGCTCACTATGTGGATGAAAACCACAGTGTGGCGCAGCCTCAACACCGTTAGCATCAAAAACGATGACATCGATAATATGGTCTTCGTTGTTCATAAAAACAACCGAACAATCATCGGCCATGAAATTAAAATCTTCAAAACAACTCCAACCACGTCCGAACCGACCCTAAAAAAAATAAACATTGACATCGCATGATTGTTTAAATAAATAACCCAATTTCACATGGGATTAAATAATTTAACACTAAGCCTAACTCAAAGCATATCAGAAACAAAATATGATAATTAACTGCTATCATATTTATGTACTATAAAAAAACCTTATCTCCATGAATTTCAACTGTGACATCCTGATTAGCACATATTTGTCCTTATTTTTAGTAGGTTTATAGCTTGTTTTTCTTATTGTTTTTGGTATAAGTTGGGTAGTTTAAGCTCTATTTCGTATATTTGTACTCTCAGCTTATTTTACTACTTTTCGACCTAGATTGATGCAAATAAGTGATTATTTGTGGTTTTTCACTTTTCAGCTAAGTAACCGGACGAGTTCAGCGCATAATTAGATGAAGTTGATATTCAGGAAATGGAGAACGAGCTTTCCGGTGAACGAGTAGCAAACAGATAGAAAGAGACGGAGGCAGACGCGCAGCCGCGTCGACTGACGCGAGCCATGATCTGCGTCAGTCGACGCAACGTCGACGCTACTTGCTGAAGCGTCGATGTTGACGCACCTATGTCGATGCAACGTCGACGCTACTTTCTGAAGCGTCGATGTCGACGCAATGTCGACGCTACTTGCTGAAGCGTCGATGTCGACGCACACCGTCGACGCACCCGCCCAGCCAACGCGCGCCAAGCAGCACCGACGCCGAGCATCAGCACGCGTCAGTCGACGCACCGTCGATGCGACGGCCCAGAATCGGGAATTTTAGGGTTTTTTATGCTCCAAGTCAAGGGAAATCTATTTAAACCCTTCCAAGTCCGTCCCAATTGAGACACTTCGACCCATATACTCTGAAAATACGATCTCTTGGCTGGAGAACAACACCATTCTCTCTATATTACACCAATTGATCGAGATCGAAGATTCGAGGATCGTCAAGATCCACCCGTCCACTCGTGATCCGTTCTTCGACCAAGATCAATCACCTCTCCGGATTAGCTGGAGAATTTACTACGCTTTCTAGTTTAATAAGTACTCTAAACCTTCTATTCATTTCCGTAGTTTAATTTATGCAATTAAGTAGTTATTCTTCATTAATTGTGTTTGAGATTGTTAATGCTTAGAACCCTAGATAATTTTGGTTTTGAATACGTAATCTTTAGTTTAATTAATGCTTGGTTATAATTCTTGTTAGTTAATTCGTTTCATTAGCATTTCGTTCTTGATAATCGCTTGATTTTATGCTAGTTGATCTTGTTTAAAGTTCTTAGAATAATTTCTCTAGTTTATAAGTTCAAATAGCTGAATTCAGTTTCCTAGTTTTAATTATAGTTCTTGCGTTTTAAATTCTTAGATAATCAAAACAATCAACCCCCCCTCCCCCCCAATGTATGTGATATTGAATTGAACAAACTGTTTGAGAATTCCGATTGTATATTCCTCAAGAGACGACTCGAGTCAAGTTGCCACACTACGCGCGAACCCCGTTCTCTTGCGGGCAAGCTATTGATCTTTTGACAAATTTTCATAAGTAAGCAACACAAAAGCTTGAATCAAAATTTTGGCGCCGTTGCCGGGGAACTATACAAAGGTTTTCAAAAATATGCTTGTTTATTTTTATTTCAGCCCTTATTTGTATAATTATTCTCTCTAGTCGATACGTTTGATTTGTTGTTGAGTTCATGCAAGGTCGTAGGTCGCTTAGGCTTGAACTTGCACCTTTCATCGACAACGTTCATCGTCCGAATCAAGTGAGAACACCTCACTCACCCACAAGTGAATCGTCTGCCACGACTGATTTTATTTGTGATCCTGTTCCGGAAACGATGTTGCGACTAGATAACCAAGCGCACAACAACGGGGATGACCAGTCACCAAGGAATCCACCCGTACAACAAAGAAATGGGTACGGGAGTGAGCCAAATCGTCCCGACGGACCAGTACAGCCTCAAGCATACGAGGAGAATATTCAACGAAATGTGATAGACCAGAATGAAGGCCAAAGATGAGGAGATAATCGCTACCGCCATGTCCCGGATGACTATTCTGAGAGATCATATCATGGCAGCGAGCGAATCAATGAGTGTCTGGCATATGACGGGTACCATGGGAGAGACGAATACGCGAGGCCAAATAACCAAACAAGATATCAACAGGAGGCGCGCGAATCGAGACAAAGAGAGTTCACGACCCCTCAAGTGGGTCCCTATAGTTCGGTAATTGTGTTGAGTAGAACTGCGAGAGACTTCGAATTGAAACCTCATATCATCAACAACCTCCTGACATTTCACGGCCTCGCCAAAGAAGACCCACTGACGTTCCTCAAGGAGTTTTATGCTGAAGTTAGTAGGATTCCCTCTCCATGACTTCATCATGAAGACCTTCAAATGGTGTGTTTTCCGAGTTGCATGAAGGATAAAGCCAAGTCTTGGCTACTATCATTGGAACCGAGATCTCTGGTCGACTGGCCCATGGTGAGCGACAAATTCATTAATCAGTACTACTCAGCTCAGACGACGGGCCACATAAGGAGATAAATAGCCAACTTTGTCCAACAAGACGGGGAGTTGTTTCACGAGGCATGGGAGCGTTTCAAATCGTTATTGCAAGCTTGCCCCCACCATCACAACTCTCCAGGAATGGTGAATCAACTCTTCTACGAGGGACTTCTGGATTATTATAAGAATAACGTAGAGGTGGCTACTGGAGGAGATTTTGGGGATTTGACAGCGACGGCTGCCAAGCAACTGTTTGAAAGAATGAGCGAAAAGTCGAGGCAAATGAGCTCTCGACCACGGAAGATAAGGGTTAACGAGGCAACTGAGGTGCCAAGTAACGAGGCCTTCGAGGTATGTACTTGTTGTGGAGAGCAAGGGCATTCAGAGGATTCATGTACAATGGGGTATCACGAGGATACCGACGCTGAAGCACACGCCATCAAGGACCAATTGCGCAACATAGATCTTCTAACTTATGAGCACAGGCCTCAGCCAAACACCAAGTTTAATGCAAATCGTAACTCTCCTTACTTGAAATGGGGTCCCGAGAATCCACATTACGCTCCAGCACAGAATAAATCAACACAACCTCCACCGAGCAAATCATTACCAGCGGGGCCGACACCTGTTCCTATACAGCCAAACGATCAACTGCTAATTTGGCAACAGAACCAAGTCACCGAGACACTCAGAAACAGGGATGGATTGACCAGTCTGACCACACAAGTGAATAAGCAAGGAGAGGTCTTGGATGATCTATCTAAGAGCGTGAAGAAATTGGAGAAGATGATGGGGCAAATGGCGACATTCATGGCCAAACACGACAACGAAAAGGGGAAGTTTCCGAGCCAACCCGAGCAAGCTTCTGCAGTTCATATTCTACGAAGTGGGAAGACGATAGATAATAAAGTCGAAGAACTGAACAAAGGGGACACTAATGTTGCAAAGGAGGGGCTGCCCACGAATAATGACCCCAAATCGGTTGACCAAATACATAAGTCACCGAATCCGTACATTCCTGGGTCGTTAAAAGGGAAGTCCCCGAATCAAGTACCCTCTTCAGTAACAAATGACGATTCCACCGAGCCTCCGAAGGCATCACCAATCACTATTCGAGACAAGGTTCCTTTCCCAAGTCGTCTACGCCCAGCAAAAGAGAATAAAAAGTTCATGGAACTTTATAATCTGCTCAAAAACATCAACATTAATCTTCCTCTGTTAGACGTAATCAAGATGATGCCCGTGTACGTGAAATTTTTCAAGGAATTAGTTGCGAGGGAACGACGTCTCGAGACACTTCAGCAAGTTAAATTGACGAAAGAGGTGAGCGCCATATGCAAAGGGCCTCTCCCCAAAAAGGAAAGTGACCCAGGAAGTTTCTGCATAACCATCACCTTTGGAAACGGACAGACAGCACGAGGCATGCTTGACCTTGGAGCGGGAATCAATTTGATGCCTTATTCCCTTTATAAGGAATTCGATTTGGGGACAATGAGACCAACGACGATGCGGCTACAATTGGCGGACCGATCAATTAGACAACCACTTGGCATAGTCGAGGATGTTCTAGTTCAAGTTGGCGAGCTTGTGATTCCAGTCGATTTCATCATACTCGATGTCGGCGAGGTTCCGAATGAGGGAACTGAGCATACTATTCTGCTTGGTCGACCATTTATGTCCACTTCTCGTACACTGATTGATGTATACAAAGGGAGGATGACCTTGTCCGTGATGGGGGTGACAATCACATTTTCGCTGAAAAATATCCACAACACTCCTTCGCCATACATGAATGAAGATTTCTCGTTTGTGGACCCGATTGCCTCTTGTGTTCACGAGCTTAAGGGGATCACCGTGATAGATGAGTTAAGCGTCGAGGACGATACGGAATTTTTGAACAGGGTGGCCGAGATATTAGAGATAGATTTAAATGAGATCGACGAAGACCATGAAGAGATGGACGATTTTGATGAAGAATTGTGTGAAATAGCCACTGCACCCGAACTTGGTCCAAAGATGGAGTTAAAGCCACTACCGAGCCATTTGAAGTATGTTTTCCTCGAGCCCAACGAAACGAAACCAGTCATCATATACTCAGCCTTGTCGGAGCACGAGGAGAAAGAATTAGTTGCGGTTTTAAGCAACCACAAGGAGGCAATTGGATGGAGCATCAGCGACATCAAAGGAATAAGCCCCGTGACGTGCATGCATAGAATCGAGATGGAACCCAATGCCAGACCTGTGAGGGACAGTCAACGGAGACTGACGCCAACGCTTTACGAGGTGGTTAAGAAAGAAATTTTTAAGCTTAAAGACGAAGGAATCATTTTCGCCATCTCCGACAGCAAAGGGTGAGCCCAATTCATGTGGTTCCAAAGAAAGGAGGTATCACCATCGCCGAAAATGCAAAGGTAGAGATAGTGACAACCTGACTAACTACTAGATGGCGTATGTGCATCGATTATAGGAAGTTGAATGCGGCCACTCGAAAGGATCATTTTCCTCTACCGTTCATCGACCAACTCCTAGACAAACTTGCGGGACATGAATTCTACTGCTTTCTGGATGGCCTTTCTGGCTACTACCAAGTGGCCATCGCTCCGGAAGATCAGAGCAAAACAACGTTCACATTCCCCTTTGGAACATTCGCTTTTCGAAGGATGCCCTTTGGCCTGTGCAACGCACCAGCGACTTTTCAAAGGTGCATGCTCTCAATTTTAAGTGATTTTATTGATGACTTTCTTGAGGTATTTATGGATGATTTTTCGATCTTTGGGTCATCTTTTGATAATTGTTTGTCTAATTTGTCAAGAGTTCTAGAACGATGCATTGAGAAAAATCTAACTTTGAGTMGGGAGAAATCCRATTTTATGGTAAAAAGTGGCACTGTTCTAGGCCATGTTGTTTCTAGAAAGGGGCTGGAGGTTGATAAGGCAAAAATTGATGTTATTGAAACTCTCCCTCCGACTCGAGATGTTAAGGGGATTAGGAGTTTTCTTGGTCATGCAGGCTTTTATAGACGGTTTATCAAAAAAAATTCAAAAATAAGTCGTCCACTTTGCAAACTTTTGACTTTAGATACTACTTTCATTTTTAATGAAGAATGTTTGAATGCGTTTACTGAGTTAAAAGCGAGTCTTACGTCTGCCCCTGTGGTTGTTGCTCCTGACTGGACCTTACCCTTTGAAATTATGTGCGATGCTTCTAACGAGGCGGTGGGGTCTGTTTTAGGACAACGTGTGGAAAAATTACTTAGGGTCATTTATTATGCTAGTTATATGCTAAACGATGCTCAACGTAATTATACCACAACTGAAAAAGAATTATTGGCAGTCGTATTTTCGCTTGACAAATTTAGACCTTATATAGTTGGAGCTAAGGTAATTGTACATACTGATCATGCTGCTTTACGCCATCTGTTTTCCAAACCGCAAAGTAAGCCACGTCTTATTAGGTGGATTTTGTTGCTACAAGAATTTGATGTGGAAATAAAAGATAGACGAGGTTGTGAAAATGTTGTGGCGGATCACTTGTCTAGAATGGTAGTTGAGGAGAATGAGGGGGAGAAATTTATGATTAACGATCTTTTTCCTTATAAAAATGGTTTTAATCTTGAGCAATTAATTACCCCTTGGTACGCTGACATTGTGAATTATCTTGTTTGCAAAATTGTGCCTAACCATTTATCCTAACAAGAAAGGAAGAGATTTTCGAGTAAATGCAGGGACTACTTTTGGGATGACCCCGATGTTTTCAAACGCTGCAAGGATGGTCTAAATATGAGGTGCATCCCGAACGACGAAATGGGGAGCATTCTCCAATTCTGCCATGACCTTGGAGGGCATTTTGGAGCTCAAAAGACGGCGTTTAAAGTGTTACAAGCTGGATTTTATTGGCCGAGTTTATTTGCTGATGCGTTTGAATACTGCAAAACTTGTGAAAACTGCCAACGGACCGGTAACATAGGTAAGCGAGACGAAATGCCCCAGGTACCCAACCAAGTGGTGGATATTTTCGATGTGTTGGGGATAGACTTTATGGGACCCTTCCCTAAGAGTGGAGATTTTGAGTACATCCTTGTTGGTGTCGACTACGTGTCAAAATGGGTGGAAGCATTCCCTACTCGAAGAGCTAATGCAGAAGTGGTTCTCAAATTCCTCCAAGAAAATATTTTCAGTAGATTCGGGGTGCCGAAATCGATAATAAGTGATGGAGGGAGCCATTTTTGTAACAAGGCTTTTGAAAAGTTGATGAA
>BMAC01000598.1:393740-501341 GCA_014905375.1 Phtheirospermum japonicum | reverse complement strand
TTTTGTAAGTGTTTGAACGGGATTTAGGTCGGGATAAGTCTAATTCATCTTTTGAAGAATGGAGAACTGCTAAAAATCAGCCTGCAGCCGTGTCGACCGACGCAGCGTCGACGCGGCGTTGACGCTTCCTGGGCGCACTCGTCGACTGACGCGGCAACGACGCGAAAATGAATTTTCCTGGGCGCGCGCGTCGACCGACGCAGCGTCGACGCCACCTGTGCGCGTGAGAAATTTTAGGTAAGTTTTAGCTGCGATTTTTGGGAGTTTTATTCTAAATAGGAGAGTGAATTTAAGGGATTTATTTGCACGAAATTTTTCAAGATTGGGGACAAGATCTTTTGTCTTAATGGAGTTCTAATTAGATAAGGAAACTAAATATCTTCTCCCTTATCTTTAATTAGAGTGAATTTAGGATTCCTATTTTTAAGGTCTTTTGATCCCTATATAAACCCAGCCCATTTACTCTTAATTTCATTATTCTCAAGGCTCTTCATCTCTCTTCCCCAATTTATTTTCGCTCCCAACCCCCTTTTCCTTACCATGAGGCCAATTCCAAGAACCACCAAGAACCACGAGAAGAGGTGGATGCTGAGGGAGGAACATAACGAGAAGGTGGACCAGCTGCATGATGAGGTCGAGAAGGCGAACGATTTGGTCGGAGATTATCAATTGGATGAGGTTAACTATACCCTCCAAATCGATGCTCTTAAGATGCAATTGGGGAGGGAAGAGGCGATCAACGATGGGTTGAGGGACATGAACCTTCAACTAAGGACCACCATTCAACGCTTGAAGGGTATTGAGCACGACCTCAGACAGTAGCGGGAGGACCTTGACGAACGTACCATGACCAAGAACGAGCTCCGCGACGCACTTCTCCGAGCTCGAGAGATGATTTCCACCTTGACTAAGAGCAACAATGAGATGATTTGGGAAATGCTCCGATCATCGGGGGAGAACGATGTGAAGGACGAGCGCCTGAAGGAGGCGGAAGCCGAGATAGAGAGTTTGACTCAAGATGGAATAAGTTTCTTGCGAAGTAACCATGCACTCCGCGAGGAGAAGGTTGACCTCTTGCAGCGAATTGAGGAGTTGGAGGCCTACATCAAGGATTTTAATGGGAGGACAAGAGCGAACGAGGGGAATTTGGATTTTTGGAAGCGGTGCTTGGATGAGGCTAGCAAGAAGATCGTCGCGTTAGAGCGTTTGGGATCCAAATCCCCTTAGATTCTTAGGGGCTTGCTATTATTTATCTATTTATATTTTTCCATTATCGAGTCGTGGAATTGTCTTTCCACCTTATCCTGTTTCGTTTATTTTCACTTTCGTTTAATTTCGGTTGTCTACGTATTTCGTTTTAGCAATTAATAAAATTTTATTTTTCGTATGCCTTACTTTTTCATATTTCTTGCACACGGACGTTTTTATTTAGATTGTGCAGATGTCCATGATTAAATATCACTTATGACAAGGGGTAAATCGCTAGAATACGAACGATCAATTTTTCGCCAACCTGCTGTCGCGTTGACCGACGGGAGCATCGACGCTCCGTCGACGCGATGCTGACTCACGTCTGTCGACGCCATATCAACGCCGCCTGCGCCTAGCGATCGGGCTGCCCTGGGCGGATGCTATGATTTTCGATGACCGTTTTGTTCAACAAATTGCTGAAGAGCAGTGGCAACGATCTAATAAATTTATCATTGCTAATTTTTATTCTTATTTATCTTTATTTTGGTTGTTTTGTTTTGAGGACGAATCCATTCACGTGGCTCTGGGAACGTGAAGTTGCACAACTTCAATGAACAAGTCTCGACCATTCATTTTTTTCAGGGACGTTTTCTTACCCTTTCTTTGTTTGAATTGCTTTTCTTTATATTTATGGCAATTAGGGGATTGCCGGTTTTTCAAGAGGGGGGCATGGTTGAGTATAATTAAAAATAATGTACAATTTTTCAAATTTTACATGATTGTGTTTGCTATTTCTACGCTAATTTGTGTTTGTATGGCATGCCTGTCAAAGTTAGCTATATATGATTCGATGTTTTGGTCTTTGAGTGTGCATAAGTGTATCATTCTTTTCAAATTATTATTTATATATTATTACATGGTACTTGGACGCAATTGATTTCACAAAAACTTTAAAAGCAGCGTCAATTCAATACTTTTTCATGCAAAAAGCCAGTGAGTAGCCTAGTGTTTATCATCTTTGCATGTACTTGAATGAGCTTTGATTTGTGATCTCTTTGAAACCACTGTGTGTAGTTGACTTTCAAAATGAGGTTAAGGCACATAAAAAAACCTATTCCGGCTATATTCATATATATTAGCCACTATAAATTCCGAATGAGCCCCTCATAGCCAAATAATCAATGCCTATAGCCATGTGTGTTTTGAGTCGACCCCTATAACCCATTAAAAGCGTGGGGTAGGAGTTTGTAATTTTTATTGGGTATTAGTGTTTTGGAGTTTTTATAAGGGATTTATGAATTTTTGGATCACCATCCTTCAATAAAAAGAAAAAAAAAAGAGAGAAAAATGAGACCCCATAAAACAGAATGAGAGGGGGATAAAAAGAAAAAAAAAAAAGAGAAGAAAATAAGAAGGATGGTGAATTGTGTTAGTCATTGCCTACGCGCTAATGAAGGCTTATGTTATTATTTTGTTATGAATCCTACTGTTTAAAAGGCAAAGAGTTGAGTTGTAATAAGTGGTGTTGAGCTTTAAGTCGGTTTAGAGTTTCGAGTTGGGAAATAGCCTATGTTTTAAAGGCTACGTTATGAGTGTTTAGTGAGGTTTTTATCTTTGAACGAGGTGAAGCGTATTGCTTCTTGATTAGAATAGGTTTGGTGAGTTATTGATCACGTTAGATCGTGAGTTAGCCACACGACTTATATTTCATACCCGTCCAAAAAGCCTTACATTACAACCCGAAAAGACCTTTTCCGATTCTTTGTTCGACAACACACTTAATTTGCGATTGAAAAGAGATTGATTTTCGGTGCTTGTTTATTGTGCTTGCATTTGTATGATTTGAGCGTATACACGTCCTATGCAGTAAAAACTCGAGTGCTTGAGCGTATACCCCTATATATTTCCCCTTTGTGAGGATGCATGAATTCAATTTTGAAGCGACAATGTAATACGGGTGGAGTGTTTGAAGTTGCATTTCATGTACCTATATTTTCAAAATTATTTAAGTAGCATAGCACGACTCATTGCTTGGACTGATTTTCATTTCTTACTATACTTTGAATTTATCGTTCGTTCGAGGACGAACAAACCAATTAAGCGTGGGGTAGTTGATTAGCACATATTTGTCCTTATTTTTAGTAGGTTTATAGCTTGTTTTTCTTATTGTTTTTGGTATAAGTTGGGTAGTTTAAGCTCTATTTCGTATATTTGTACTCTCAGCTTATTTTACCGCGTTTTGACCTAGATTGATGCAAATAAGTGATTATTTGTGGTTTTTCACTTTACAGCTAAGTAACCGGACGAGTTCGGCGCATAATTAGATGAAGTTGATATTCACGAAATGGAGAACGAGCTTTCCGGTGAACGAGTAGCAAACAGATAGAAAAGAGACGGAGGCAGACGCGCAGCCGCATCGACTGACGCGACCGTCGACGCTCCGTCGACGCGAGCCATGATCTGCGTCAGTCGACGCCGCATCGACGCTACTTGCTGAAGCATCGATGTCGACGCACCTATGTCGACGCCAACGTCGATGCTAATTTCTGAAGCGTCGATGTCGAAGCACCTATGTCGACGCAACGTCGACGCTACTTGCTGAAGCGTCGATGTCGACGCACACCGTCGACGCACCCGCCAGCCGACGCGCGCGCCAGGCAGCACCGACGCCGAGCATCAGCACGCGTCAGTCGACGCACCGTCGACGCGACGGCCCAGAATCGGGAATTTTAGGGTTTCTTATGCTCCAAGTCAAGGGAAATCTATTTAAACCCTTCCAAGTCCGTCCCAATTGAGACACTTCGACCCATATACTCTGAAAATAGCGATCTCTTGGCTCGAGAACAACACCATCCACCTCCATATTACACCAATTGATCGAGATCAAAGATTCGAGGATCGTCAAGCTCCACCCGTCCGCTCGTGATCCGTTCTTCGACCAAGATCAATCACCTCTCCAGAGTAGCTGGAGAATTTATTACGCTTTCTAGTTTAATAAGTACTCTAAACCTTCAATTCGTTTTCGTAGTTTAATTTATGCAATTAAGTAGTTATTCTTCATTAATTGTTTTTGAGATTGTTAATGCTTAGAACCCTAGATAATTTTGGTTTTGAATACGTAATCTTTAGTTTAATTAATGTTTGGTTATAATTCTTGTTAGTTAATTCGTTTCATTTGCATTTCGTTCTTGATAATCGCTTGATTTTATGCTAGTTGATCTTGTTTAAAGTTCTTAGAATAATTTCTCTAGTTTATAAGTTCAAATAGCTGAATTCAGTTTCCTAGTTTTAATTATAGTTCTTGTGTTTTAAATTCTTAGATAATCAAAACAATCAAACCACCCCCCCCCCCCCCCCCCCCCCCACCCCCAATGTATGTGATATTGAATTGAACAAACTGTTTGAGAATTCCGATTGTATATTCCTCGAGAGACGACTCAAGTCAAGTTGCCACACTACGAGCGACCCCATTCTCTTGCGGGCAAGCTATTGATCTTTTGACAAATTTTCATAAGTAGGCAACACAAAAGCTTGAATCACATCCCATGTAACACCACCACCATCTCGAAAGGTGAATTCAAGATCTTGATGTTCAGCAAAGAGTTGTACAATTCTTCTGGGTAATTGCTGAAAATTTAGACAGAAATATATATAGGACATATTCAGTTATCATCGCAAAGCATTGGGAATAGATCATTATATAATTTCAATATATTCTCTTACTATAATATATTTCCCATTCAAACATTCTCCCATATATAAATTGATCAGAAAACATCATTGATTCGGATATATATTAATTCCATGCAAGACATTTGCTCCCATATATGAATTGATTTGTAATAATCATTGATTCAGATATATATGTTAGATGCAAGACTTCTAATAAGTATTAATATTTAATAATAAAGAATGTAATCATTTGTAACAGTAAAACATTGTCCATTATTACGGAGATCAGAATGAAGATTTCTTAATATATTTTAACTAAATGATCGAAGGATCATTTTAATATATTAACATATGTACTACATATTACCATTAATATTGGGTACAAAATCTTCCCAAATTGATTTTTTAATATATGGCAATATGTTAATCAGAATTAATATGTTGCCGAAGAAGAAGATTGAGACTTTTACTTATGTTTCACTACCAAAAAATGATCAATATTATCATAGTACTAAATTTTAAATTTCCATTAAATGATTACAATGCAGTATTAGAAGTATTATGAATCTTTGAATCACTACCAAATCATATTATATTGCGTGAATAGTGAGATTCTCTCAAATTCAAATCCATTTGAACATTATACTGAATTGACTCTATCATCATATTATTAAAGAATTATTCTAATATTTTTCATTCACCGTGATATCATACTAACATTCTGTTCTACATAAATATATGAGATTAAAAAAATAATAAAAAATAATAAAAAATAATAGAGGTGTGATTACATCACGCCTACATATGTACAGTAATTAATTATCCAAAAAACACTCCAAAGATTAAAGTTGTCGATCGTATTCTGGAGTATTATATTAAGACTAAAACATGAACATCCAGAAACAACATCAAAGATGAGAACGTACAGTTTCTCCAATCTCTAATGTGTAACAAAAAACACTTGAAAAATAAATTCTAATGCAAAATAAGTTGGAATACAATTCCCAGAACTTGAAGTAACCTGAATTCAACATCCGAACCTTGCCGAAGCTGCAACTAAGATATAAACTCTCTACAATCATTCTGAAGATAGACACAGTCACCTTCGAGCTTCACTTGAACCACCCATCGATTCAGATCATTTCTTATGAAGGCATGTTTCTCATTACGTCTATAAAAACCAATAAGTGTTGATCATAAGAAATTTCGTGGAATCATCTAGCAACAAGTAAATCATGTTAAATATAATTTGTTCTCATACAAACAAAGATATAATATATTTTCGAATAAAGCTACAACTCATAAATACTCATAATTCGTCCGCGTTCAATATTTGTTCGCGTCAATTTCACACGAAAAAATTCAGCATCAATATCTGAACTGTCATGATTAATTCCACAGATTTGAAATCTCTCAGTCAGTGAGAGATCTATGATTATAACATCAAGAAAATCCTTTTCAATGTTTCGAAAGAATAATAACCATCCGAAATCAATTTTATTGTCAAATAAAAATCTTATCCAGCCACGTTGGAATGAAACCTAAAGAGAACCACAATTTAAACAATGAGCCATCAAGACATATAATTAATAATTAGAAAAAAAAAGACAATATTAATATAAATTCATTGAACCTTAGAACCGTTGATCACCAATTCGACATGCCAAATACTCCCGCTGGCATTCCTCAGAGTATACATTGTGGCACCAATCCTAATCATCGAAGGCGCAACCATTGGAGGGATAAACTGCAAGGATTGATTTGAAAACATTAGTGGAGATATCAAAATACATTAATGTAGATACATAGGAAGTTGTTTACCATAAACACACATAATAGCAGCCATATTAAGACTAGCACAAAATCAGCACCACAGAAATATTTAAAGCAGTTATTTTTCCATTTTCCATTTGATATCACAATTATTTGCAATCAGTTTATAAGGAACATGCAGATTTGGAAAATAACATTTATTGCGTTTACTGTAAGGCTAACTATAACATTAGGTATGAAATAATTCATATCCTAATACTTAAAAAAGACCTTGCACTACTTCCCAACCTGCACACACAAACACGACAGAAAAGGACCACCATGGGTTTTTCGGTGGAAACCTCTACGATGCTTAAGTCAGAAAGCGTATAGAGTGTTCTTTAGTGAGCAAAGAAAGGAATGCACAAAGAATTACATACCTCTCTTAGCCTTGGGACTAAGATATTTATAATTTTTTCCAGTGGGGACCCCAACCGGGATCCAAGGAGCACATGCCGCGAATCAAGGGCCGTTACTCAACCAATTCTGACAAGTGGTCCCACTTGTCTCCTTATTGGGGGTCAAGGAGTCAGGTCTTCCTTACTCCAGCTCTTCCTTTTTCCTTTTATCTATATCACCTCAGTATTACTATCAGGATCAATTCTAGTTCTTTGGGGGTTTTCATGTAGAGCACTTCACCAGCTCAGGACGACTTCCCAAACTATGGCAATATCCTCTTGAAGAGATCAGGTCAGGAGAAATCTTGAGCTGTGATCATCCTCCTTTGAAATCCGTTTTCTCTCCAAGGGTCCTAGTCAGACCTTTCTTAGGACCGAGCTGGTCTCACCATATTTCTTTCATTCCCGATATCTCAAATCAGGTCTACCCCAAATCAGGTCTGACCTATTTATTGCCATATCAACTCCTCCCACCGAAATGGTAGGGGTAGAGCTATCATATTTTAGGGATCCCAGGAGTAAATGAGGTCCCACACTTTTATTACTTCTCGTACTTGCATGGATCCCTAGAAATCCACCTGACAACCAGGCCTAATTATTGTCATTGGTGGTGTCGGCCCATATTCCTAAACGGTTACCATACCCTCACGCTTTCCCAAGTACTGACACATCAGCTCTACTCTAGGACGGTTGACGCTCCAGCTCATCACCTAAGGCACTGTTCATCTGCCCACATTAAATGCGAGGATCCCATGAAATCCCGCCTTTCTCGATTTCCATTTTTTTTAATTTATTTATTATCCTTTTATTCCTGCTGGACTCTTTCTGTCTCTCTCACTTTCACATTTTTCATTTCTTAAAATTTCTCGAGTCTCTTTTTTTTCTCTCTGCTGTTCTGGTGGGCTCTTTTGACTTAAATTTTCCCAGTTTAATTTATCCGGTAAACTTTTACAAACCAAGTACCTCCTCAATCCTTATTCTTTTTTAATTTTCTGATAATGGCGTCGTCCTTTCCGAACGCTCCCACTGTTAGCACTTTTCCGGTGGTGGGAGCTTCTTCTCCCCCACCGTCCGCCGCCCCAGGAGCAGTTGTGACCTCCTCGTCCTCGTCGTCTGCATCTCCAGCGACGACGACAGTCTCTTCTTCTTCCCCATCTGCCTCTCCGACGACGGAGATGGCTTCCTCCTCTCCTTAATCTTCATCCACGGCTGCGGCGGCCGCCTCTTCTTCCTCCGGGGGCCTAGAATATCCTCCGGCCGCCCCTGATCACCCTAAAATCCCTTCAATTCTCAGTAAGCGGACGGTGGAGGAAGTCCACTACAAATATAAGATTTCTGACCCCTATGATCCCTACTGCCCTCCGGCGGGCATTCTGGACTTCCTTGCACCGACGGGTTGGTTGACCTTTTATGTTGACCAGTTTCAGGCGGGCCTGCGTCTCCCCGTAAATCCTCTGATACTAGAGATAGCAAATATGTATCAGATTCCTGTTTTCCAATTTACCCCTAACTCTTTCAGAATCATGGTCTGCTATAATATGGCCATGCGTCATGCAGGTCTTGCACCAACGACTCGTACTTTCTTCCAGCTCTTCCAAGCGAAGAGCTCTTTCCCAGGATATTTCTATCTGACAGCCAGACCTGGGGTCCATTTTCTTTTTAAGCTTCCTACTTCCAACAAAGATTGGAGGAAGAAATTTTTCTTCGTTTGTTGTGGCGGGGACTGGGGTTTCAACCCTAGGCCCATCGAGAAACTGCCTTCCTATCCACCTATGTCCTCAGCGGACAGAACTCCCAATACCCAAAAAGTCATATATACTCTTAATGAGAACCCCGTCAATGTTTCCGAGCTCCTCCTGCCCTTTGTCTTGGATTTCTTTAATGAAAAAGCAAAAACGGGCCCCTTAACTCCAGAGATTGGTAAAGTTTTTCCTTTTATCCTGGTCTGTCAAATTACTCTTTTGATTCCCATGTCTTATTTTCTACTTTTTCTCTTTTCAGAAAAGATGATGCGACAGATGTTCGAGGCAGCTAAGAAGGGGAAAGAGGTTGTCCCAGAATCTCGAGCTCAATTAGTGGGTCCCTCCCCTTCTCCACAGGTCCAGGGTTCTTAACCTTCCCAACTTCCTCCACGCCTTTTGCCGACGAGAAAACTCATCCCCATGTCTGAGTCCAAGGAGGACGAGGTTCCTCTGTCCAACAGGGCTCGCACGAACCAGAGCAGGAATGAGCGCATCACCTCTGCCACGATGCCAGCTCCGCCCGTCACTCGCAGTGCAGGCCTTCCTATCAGGACCCTTATCCTGAAATATTCTGGCGAGGCAGCGGTTCGGCATGTGAGCGGGCAATGCGCGCCCGAGGATATGAGTATTTTGGAGAAATTAAGCGACCGGGAGTTGCTGGAGTTTTGGTGTCAAGATGAGGCACGGGTAAATCCATCTTTTCTTCCCTTCTTTTTTTTTCTTTTTTTCCTTCTCTTTTTTCCCTTTCAACGTTCTAACTCCTTCCTCATACCCAGGCTGAGGCCAAGAGGGCTCTCTTAGATATTAGGGCGACCCATTCTATGATCCAATTTGACGCCATTAAGGAGAACAAGATGTTGTATGAGAAGATGCAGCGCTTCCGCGCCTTGGCTAGAGAGAGGATAGCTGAGACAAAAAAGGTGAAGGGAGAACTGGATGAGATGAAGAAATCCTAAGACAAGATGCTGGAAACAGCTCGTTCCGAGGCAACGGACGAGGCCCTGACAGACGCGAGAAGTTTGGCGGATGAGACCTTAGCTAAGGCCAAGGAGGAGTGGAGAACTGAGTTTCTGAACTCTGAGGAGGACCTGAAGTTGGTTCAAGCCAGCAGGGAGGTAGCACAAAAAGCCTTCCGGGGATCCAAAGAGCTATATACTCTGCTCTTTCCTGAGGCGGTGGTATATTACCATCTTGGCCTAGATGAGCAAGCCAAGTGGGCCCTAGCCAACCCAGAGGCTCCTTTTGACCGAGACCTGCCCCTGCAGAACCCGCCTGAGCCCCTCTCCTTTGCCTATGCCCAGATCAGGATTACCTTCATACCGTTGGGGCCGCAGAATTCACTGAGCACGTATTCTCCGTCCTAAATTCTCCTACGCCTGAGCAGCCTCAGCCAGACCTTGCTCTCGCTGTGGTCTCTCAACCGGCTTCTTCTCCCTCCCCAACCTTTGCAGGTTTGGGTGAGCTTCCAGGCGGAGTCTCTCCAAGCGCCTTATCTGAAAGCGATGTGGACCAATTAGCGGCGGAACTGGATGTGGAGATAGAGGCTGAGACTTAGGGTTTTAGGACTGTTGTTTTTATCTCTATACAGACCTGTAGTTTGCCTGCGTGGCTGGTCTGACTTTTGATGTTCCCTTTGGATATGTACTGCGGATAATTTTCATTAATAAATATGTTTTGTCTTGTACAGACTCTTGGGTTTCTAGGGTTTCCTGATTTTCCGGAAACCCTAGTACTTTTGATTCCTTTGCACATGCCTTTGTTCTCATTAAATATGTGAATGCATTTATCATTTTCCTTCAAATTTCTGAGATGGCTTCCACTTCCTTTCTCGAGGAACTTGATACTGTAAAACGAAAGAATATCTCCCTGTTTGTGGAAAACTTTAAGCTTTCTGACAAACTTTCAGTTCTCCGTGAGAAGATAAATTATTTGTATCATCTCTTAGAGAGGAAGAGACAGAAGAAATGTCACTACAAGAGAGAATGGGCTGAGCTCCGACAAGTAAACCGACAATTGAAGGAAGAGAAAGCCGATCTAACCGAGTCGGTGAATCATCTGACTATCGCCACCGGCGAGGCCCATGCTCTTTCCGCGCGGGTCGACAAGTACTGTCAGCGTTATCACGAGACTGAGCGTGGACTCTGGCGTGTTCGTCGAGCTCTAGCTTCGGATCGGAGAGCTTCAGGCTCTCATGGATGAATTTTTGTTGGGCCTTCATGTTGAATTTGTCCATGTTCCTGCTTTTCATTTTCCTACAATGTAATCACTTTTGCAAGCTTATGTATCAAGCTTTGGGTAATTTTGTCAAAACGTTATAATTACGAGTATCTTTTGTTTTGAGAATGTTTCAATTTTCCTTTACTTTTTTCTCAATCATTTTAATCAAATTAGGGCTTATTAGCCAATCCAGGATTTTTACACTTTTTGCCAGATCTGGCTCAGCATACCAATCAGCTCGGGTACATGGGGCACCCGCCCTTAGTTAATCGGAGCTTAAACTGACAATCAGGTCAGGAAAATGGGGCATCCGCCCTTAGCCAATCCTGGCTTAAACTGACAATCAGGTCAGGAAATTGGGGCATCCGCCCTTAGCCAATCCTGGCTTAAACTGACAATCAGGTCAGGAAATTGGGGCATCCGCCCTTAGCCAATCCTGGCTTAAACTGACAATCAGGTCAAGAAATTGGGGCATCCGCCCTTAGCCAATCCTGGCTTAAACTGACAATCAGGTCAGGAAATTGGGGCATCCGCCCTTAGCCAATTCTGGCTTAAACTGACAATCAGGTCAGGAAATTGGGGCATCCGCCCTTAGCCATTCCTGGCTTTCAGAGAAGTGTGTTGAAGATATAACAAGAACGAACCTGCATTTTTATTATAAATAAACATTATGAGTTTAATTTTATACATAAAATATTCGTAAGTTCGAAATGTTCCAAGCTCGGGGTAACTCAGTGTCGTCTAGCTCCTCCAATTTGTACCCGCCACCCGCCAGGACTTTTGTGACCCGTAATGATCCTTGCCACGTGGCATCAAGCTTTTCCTGGATTTCCTAGGTCAGCCCTTCTTAAGACCAGGTCTCCCACCTGGAAATGCCTCCTCCGCACTGTTTTATTATAAATTGCTCGGGTTCGTCCTCTTACATGCTCCATCCTTACTAGTGCTTGCTCTCTTTTTTCTTCAATCAGATCCAAAGCATCTCGCACTAATGCCTCGTTCTGAATTTCTTCGTAGCTCTGCACCCTGTGTGTTTCCAGGCAGATCTCCGCGGGGATGACGGCGTCCATAACATACACCAAACTGAAAGGAGTTTCACCTGTGCCTTCTTTAGGGTTAGTGCGATATGCCCAGAGTATTGTGCTTAGATCCTCCACCCATTTGCCTCCAGAATTCTCTAAACCTCGATTTAAGCCCCTGGACTAGGATACGATTAGTCACCTCAATCTGTCTTTTTGCCTGCGAGTGATAAACATATGTGAAGTGATGCTGAGTTTTCATTTTGACACACCACGCCCTTATTTTGGCTCCTACGAACTGGGTACCAGTGTCTGAAATTATCACCCTTGGAATTCCAAAATGGCAAATGATATTTTTCCAAATAAAGCCCATCACAGCTTCCTCTGTGATCTTTGCCAGAGCTTTAGCTTCAACCCATTTGCTGAAGTAATCTATAGCCACAATCAGAAACCTCTTCTGAGCTGGAGCCATTGGAAATGGGCCGACTAGGTCAATCCCCCATTTCGCGAAGGGGCAAGTAGAGCTCATTATCATGAGCTCTTCCGCAGGCTGATGAGTCAAGGGGGACATATTCTGACATTTTTCATATTTTTTAACAAAGTCCTCGGCATCTTTCCTTAGTGATGGCCAGAAGTAGCCTGCTCTCAACACTGTACTGGCCAAAGCCCTCGCCCCCATGTGATTATCGCAATAGCCTTCATGAATTTCTCTGAGAACCTGGGTACCTTCCTCTGAACTCACACATCACAATAGTGGTCGCCCAAACCCCCTTCTAAACAATGTTCCCTTGATCAGACAGAAACGTGCAGATCTGACTCGTACTTTCGCTCTTTCTCTCTTATCTTCTGGTAGCTCTCCTTTTTCTAGGTATTACAAAATAGGAGAATGCCAGTCTTCCTCTTCGTATACTGCACACACCCGATCACAGCCAAACTCGTTATCCGCCATTAACAAAGTAATCGTTCTTTCCCGGTAATCAATGGCAGAGCTCGCTACCTTCGCCAGATAATCTGCTCTTCCATTCTCTTCTCTTGGGATTTGAGAGGCCATAAGAGCTTTCATATAGTTAGCGAGCTCTTTGAATCGAGATAAATATATTTGCATGTGCTCTTCTCTTATCTCGAAGTTACCGTTTATTTGCTTACATACCAATTGTGAATCCACCTTAGCAGATACCTGCTCTGCCCCCAGGTCTCTTGCCATCTGAATCCCTCTCAACAGGGCTTCATACTCTGCTGAGTTGTTTGACAGAGCGTAATTTATTCGAACTGCGTACTCAGTAGCTGCACCCGCTGGGTCAATCAAGACTATTCCAGCCCCGCAGCTTTGACTCCCGACCGAGCCATCCGTGAAAATTATCCATTCCTGCTTCTCATCAGGAGAACCGGCCATTTTTGCATGAAGTCAGCCAGTGCCTGAGCTTTAATAGTTGTTCTAGATTCAAACGTGATATCGAACTCGCTGAGCTCAATTATCCATTTGACAAGCCTTCCTGACGCTTCTGGTTTATCCATTATGGCCTTCAGTGGCAAGTTGGTCCGCACAACTGTGCTATGCGAGAGGAAATATGGGCGTAGTTTTCGAGTTGTGCCGACCAAAGCTAACATTGCTCGTTCAACCTCTACATATCGCATCTCTGTATCGTGCAAGACCTTACTCCAATAGTAGATCGGTCTCTGTACCTTGCCTTCTTTTCTGATCAGGACAGAGCTGACTGCTTGCTGTCCAACGGACAAATATAGGATTAGAGGTTCTCCTTGGACAGCCTTTGTGAGCAAGGTCATGCTAGCTAGATGCTCTTTCAACATTCTAAACACCTCTTCGCATTCATCGCTCCATTGGAATTTGGCCTTCTTTCGCAAGGCTCGAAAAAATGGCAAGCCTTTCTCAGCCGAGCGCGAGACAAATCGACTCAAGGCATTGATTCGTCCTGCCAGGCACTGCATTTCTTTGATATTTCTTGGAGCCTGCATATCCATTATAGCCTTGACCTTCTTCGGATTAGCTTCAATACCCTTTTCTGTTACCATGTAGCCCAGGAATTTGCCAGCTCTGACCCCAAACGCACACTTCTTAGGGTTGAGCTTCATTTTGTATTTCCTTAGGGTATCAAATATTTCCCTTAAATCATCCACATGCAACGTCGCCTTGATGCTTTTGACTAACATGTCATCCACATACACCTCCATGTTTCTTCCCAGCTGTTCCTTGAACATTTTATCCACTAGTCTCTGATACGTGGCCCCCGCATTCTTGAGCCCAAATGGCATGACCACATAACAGTATGTTCCTTTGGAGTTATGAAGCTAACTCGCTTCCAGTCCTCTCGCGCGAGTCTGATCTGGTGATAGCCATGCGAAGCATCCATCATGCTTAGCAGTTCACAACCCAACGTAGAATCAACTAATTAGTCTATTCTTGGGAGGGGGTAATGGTCCTTTGGGAAAGCACGGTTGAGATCACGAAAATATATACACATGCGTCAGTCCTCCTATGTGTTAGGAACCAATACCGCGTTGGAAAGCCACTCGGGAAATTGTATTTCCTGGGTATGTTTAGCTTTCAACAACTTCTCCACTTCAGCTTCAATAATGGCCTCTTTCTCTGGCCTGAAATTGCGCTTGTTCTGCTTTACTGGCTTTATTACAAGTTTAATGTTGAGATGATGCTCAGCTATATCTGGGTCAATCCCTACAAAATCCTGAGTAGAACAGGCAAAGACATCTGCACTCTTACGCAACAATGTCACTAGACCTGTCAGAGCCTCGGGGCTGAGGGTTGTCCCAACGCGGAGGACTCAGCTTTCGTCCCCTGGGACTACTTCCACCATCATCAACCCTTCCTCCCTCGGAGCAATACTCGTCTTAGGCTGCTCTGTCTGGGCCCTCTTGCTTTGTCGCTCATCTTCGTTGCGTCTGATGCACTCCACATATGTTTGTCTAGATGCATAATGATCACCCCTGACTTCACCTATTCTATCCTCTGCTGGAAATTTCATTTTCATATGATATACAGAAATCACGGCCTGAAATTTTCTTAAAGATGGTCGTCCAAGCCTGACGTTGTATGAAGATGGTGCATCAACTACCAGAAATCGCACTGTCCTGGTAACTCTATATGGTTCCTCACCTAACGTCACGAGGAGTCTGACCGCTCCCAAGGGTTTCAGAGCTCCCCCTGCAAACCCTACCAGGGAGATAGTGACCTCTTCCAATTTTATATCCAACTTTAGCTGCTGAAAACAATCATAAAATAGGATATCGGCAGAGCTTCCGGTATGTACAAACACCCGCTTCACATTATAATTGGCAATAGTAGTCGTTATAACCAGAGCGTCCATGTGGGGGGCTAGGATACCATCGCCATCCTCTGAGCTAAAGCAAATATTCGGATTAGAAGCCATCTGTCCGACCTCTCGTAATTTACGAACTAGATCTCTCGCAGCTCGAACATAGCTGTGTTGTGTCCACTTGGAGTGATCATCCCTCACTAATTTTAGCATAAAAACCTATTTTTATTTTAGTTTTATAATTTTAATTTTAGTTTTTACATTGAAATTAACGAGGGTATAAGAATTCCCTTATTCATGAGGGATTTTTTATAATACCGAGAGATTTTTTATTCTCTCAATAATTCTAACGTTAAAATAAAATTAAAATAAAGTTTTTGATGTTGAAAACACCTATGGATTAAAAATATCTTGATAATCTACTAAGGGATTTGATATCCCAGGATAATTTTTGCATAAAAAAAATATTATTTCTTTTAACGTATATAATATAATTTCTAATCTATATATATATTAAAGGAGAGGTCTGGAGAGAGATAATAATAGGAGTAGAATGCCACGTAAATACCACGTAGGATTAGTAATTACTTTACTTAGTAATTTTCTTAATATAATTAGAGAATTAAATACCTTAATTAGATTGTCAATGCCACATAAAATTATTTTCATTTTTTAGTTATGTAGGGATTTTATTAACATAATTATGATAGATACTAATTAATATTAATGATGATTTGGTTTTATTTTTTAATTAAAAAACCACCTAGGATTAGTTTCTTTTTTTAATTATGTAGGAATCTTCTTAACATAATTAGAATAGATACTCTAATTAACATTAAAAAATAATAAAAAAGTAATATTATATATACACACACACACACACACACACATATATATATATATATATTATATTTATATAATCACTTATATCTTATTTTTATTCTTATTATGAGTTTTCTTTTTACGTTTTTTCGTTATTTTTCTCATTCTGAGTCCAACAATATCAAATTTGTCATTTTTTCTCAGAATAATTTGATCAATTTATTTAATTAAATTATACAAAAATGCACAATACAATATAGTATAATATTATTTTTTATTGGTCTTCAACATGTTGTTTATAAAATATTATTTCAACACCTTTTCATTTAAATTGATCTCATAAATTAATTAATTTTGTTTTTATCTCTAAAACCGCATAAAACAAAATAAGTGCAAACCCAACACTAAGTGGAGTGAACACTATGACGTCAACTACAATAGATTTTGAAAAATATCAACTAATTCCAAAATAAAAAGAAAAAAAGGGAAAGACCGCCTTTGAAAGCAAATTTTGCTAAACGCGGTAATTTTGAAAGTATTTATGTCACATTTAATTTTGATTGAAGTTCAAACTTGAGTTTATTCTATTAAGTATGCGTTTATATTTCACATACTAATCGTTTCAACTCCATTGTAATATTTATGTTTAATTTAATACTTATACTATCATTTGCTCAWTGTGCGGAGGAAAAAAGTTATTTTCACATGATAGTTGACCTACAATCCATGTTGGATAGTGCAAATAATTAAAAAAAACATGTAAGAGAAAAAACAGTCATGTAGAATTATTTTTTCTTTTTTTTTTAATTATATAGGAATTTACGTAATAGAATTAGGATAAATACTCTAATTAATATTAAAAATAACAAGATCATTTAAATATATCTATCTATCTAATAATTATAAGAAATAAAATATGTAAGATAGAAGTCATGTAGAATTATATTTCTATTTTTAATTATATAGGAATTTACTTAATAAAATTAGGATAAATAACCTAATTAATATTAAAAATAACAAGATCATTTAAATCTATCTATCTATCTATCTATCTATCTATCTATCCATCTAATCACTTTTATGTTATTTTTGTTTTTATTGTGAGGTTTTTGTTATTTTATTTTACGCTTTTTTTTTTATTGTGAGTCCAATAATATTAATTTGTCACTTTTTCTCAAAAGTAATTTGACCACTTTTTTAATTAGATTATATAAGAATTACAACATAATTTAGTATTTATTTTATTATCTATCAATGTTTTATCTATTAAATATTATTATGATTCAATGCCTTTTTATTTGAATTGATCTCATAAATAATATTTAATATTAATGATGATTTAGTTATTTTTTTTAATTATGTAGGAATTTTCTTAACATAATTAGAAAGGATACCCTAATTAATATTTAATAAAATTAATAAGATCCTTTGAATATATATATATATATATATATATATATATATAAGATTAGGTTGATGTGAGAACCAATTCCCTAAGTCTTTCCCTTTTTTCCTTAATCTTGCATCATTTTAAATTAGCATCACATATAATTTAAAATAGTTGTTCCTAAAATTCACACCTAGGGAATTGGTTCTCACATGAACCTAATCTATATATATATATATATATATATATATATATATATATATATAATTACTTATTTAAATATTTTAATACACTCAAGCCAATTATTTTTATTTTAGATAAAGTAAAATAAAAAATTATCGTGCAACGCACGGTAACAATACTAGTATATATTATAAAATAATAGAATACAATTATATATATATATATATATATATATATATATATTATAATTTATAAATTTAAGTAATATATAAAATATAAAAATATAATATATAATGCTTTTTTTTTTCAATATTAATAATATTCTTTATAAATTTGTTTATCAATTTTTTGTTATTATTTCAATATATTATTAATTTATATATAATATAATTTTCAATATATATAATTTAATAGTATTACACTTTTATATAATATTATAATTATTTATGAATATAAATTTTAACTTTAACTTATATATATAATAAGTATATAAAACACAAATATCATACATGTAATACATTTGGCCTAGTGGTTAGGCTCCCTCTACTTACCCCTAAGGTGAAGGGTTCAATCTAGTTGGGAGTCCATTAATGGGTTTCCCGTTTTTAAAAATAACTTAATAAATTATTAAAACAATTAATATTGAATAAATTAACGAGGTACTAATTCTCTCGGTATACCGAGGGATTTATGTTCACTCGGTAATTTCAACAGTAAAAAGAAAAGGCCCAAATTACGAATGAAATATTCAGTTGTAATGCGAATATCGAGGGATAACCCCAGATTAAAATATTATTTTTTTAGTAATAAATCTTTTTTTCTTTTTGATCCGCAAAGTTTAGAAATATGTGAAAGTATATAAACAAATAAGGTAGGCCTCTTGTGATACCAGTATCATATGATGAGATTATATTTTATAATTTTTGTAATTGACCTGAACCCAACCTACTGTCCACCTAGACCCAGAAGCCCGCCCCCGCCTCCAGACGTGAGAAAAGCATGAGATAATCCACAATTCACATCAAAGTATTTAGAAAATCTTTGCAGATCCCTTCCATAAAACCCGCAACTTTACAAAATTTTCATCGTCGACATCCCAATCGCAGTTCCGAGGATTGAAAAGTTGAATACAACACAATTGATTTCTAAGAAAATCAAAGAATCTTGATAGTTGATTCTAGTGAACGGCGAAAAAAATTGAAGCATCCAATTTGGGGGAAAATCGAATCAAGATTAGCCATCTAAGTTGGCGACAAAAAGTTTCACTGATTCCAAAATCTCTAAATCAATTGATGATTTAGGTACTAGTTTTTTTTAAATCCTCTGTATTTTGAAAGTATACAATCTGGGGAAAAACTTGATTCAAGACCTAATTTATCTATTAATTTAAATTATTCTTTGATACACATGGAGGACATTTGATACTTCAAAAGATGGAGAATAGTTTAATTGTTCAGGTTTCCAGTGAAGATAATGTGCAAGAAACGGGAAAATTGCTCTTTTAGTTAATTATATTGTCCACTTTTCAAAAACGGACCATAATATTGTCCAGTATTAAAACACCTACATTAAAATGGCAAAATTATCAAAAAATATATAAAATTATCCCGATAGGGCTTTTTTGCTGATGTGGCGTGAATAAGTACTTTCTTATCATTTTTCTTTAATCTTAAATATTAATTGAAGAAAAAAACCTGAAAAAAAAAAACTCATTTTGGTCCATTATATTGGCCTCATTCCAGAAAAGGTACGTGACATTGGCCATCATCAAACCACATCTGCTAAGTTGGCCAATTCATCAAAAAAAGGTCCAAAAAAACTTGATCGGGGATTTTTCTGACGTGGCGTTATTCTATATTTAATATCATTTTATTTAATTTTAAACATTAAATTAAGAACAAAATCATATTTGCCCTTCATTATTTTCCCTTGAATCAAATTAATATATTTTATTAAATAAAAACTAAAAAAACCAATGATAAATATAAAAATATAAAGTAGATCTTACAAAATTATAAAATAAATATACAATTTTTGATAATATTTTATTATTAATAAGATTTTAATTAATAAGAAAATAATAAAATTAGAAATATATATAAAAATACAAAATGAATTTCAAAATATTAATATAAATATAGATATTTATATTAAAAAAATTAATTTTATTCATATAAAACTTTATATATGTTTTATAATTTTTTGTAATTTATTTTATGGTTTTATATTTATATCTAATTGTATTAGCTGATTTTTTTTATTAATAATCATTCTCTAATATAAATTTCTATATTTATTTTATATTCTTAATATTTATTTTATGTTTTTATATTTATCTCAGATTTTAAATAATTATTTATTGATTCAAGTTTTATTAATTAGAATAAAGGAAAAATAAAAGAAAAACAAAAAATAAAAGGGAGGGCGAAACATATTTGTAATGTCTATAATTATAAGAAAAATGATAAGAAAAACATGCCACGTCAGAAAAATCCCCCAATCAAACTTTTTTGGACCTTTTTTGATGAATTGACCAACTTTGCAAATGTGGTTTGATAATAGCCAATGTCACATACCTTTTCTGGAATGAAACCAATATAAAGGACCAAAGTGAATTTCTTTCTCAGGTTTTTTTCTTCAATTAATGTTTAAAATTAAAGAAAAATGATAAGAAAGTATTTAATCACACCACGTCAGCAAAAAAAAAAAAACGATCGGGATAATTATATACTTTTTGTTGATAATTTTGCCAACTTAGTGTAGGTGTTTTGATACTGGACAATATCATGGTTCTTGTTTGGAAAGTGGACAAATTAATGGACTAAAAAAGCAATTTTCCCTGCAAGAAACTATAGGTGATATTATTTACACCTATTTGTAATACTTTTTGATGAAGTTTGCGATACTTTGTGTGTATGTGTGAGTATAAGATATATATCTTTTTCAAATATAAAATTTTAAAACAAAAACTTAATATTTATATTATTTTGATTTGCCCCCCAAACTATAAGATTTTTTGCACTTTACCCCCCAAACTATAAGATTCTTTCACTTTGCCCCCCAYCTGCCCGTCGATYGAATCTAGAAGGAATATTCCTCCAGAAATAAAGTTTGGGGGGCAATGTCGAAAATTATTGTACATCAGGGGGCAAATAGGAACAAAAAATACTTCAGGGGGCAAAGTGAAAAAAACTGCATACATTGGGGGGCAAAAAAAATTTTATCCCTTCTTTTTATAATACTTTCTTGTTCTGGATGTCATATAAATAAAAGATGTTGTTCTGGATTGTGCAAACATATCAACTACTGATGATGAATATCTAAATGCAGAGAAATTAAAAAATATTATGTTGTGATACTTTTACTACTGTTTATGATACTCTTTAATGCTTTGAAGACCAAAATGACTCGATAGATATAAGGGGATCTCTAATGGATATAAGAAGAAAAGTAATATATGAACTTTATAATTTTTATTGTGATCACGCTCGTGTGGTGGGGTTTAGTGTGTTCAAGTTGATGAACAAAAAGAAAACCGGTGGTCAATTGAGAGAGAAATATTTTGTTTGTTCTTACACTCAGAAAAGTATTATGAACACAGGGAACTGTGAGGGGAAAAGAAAACAAGTTGTCAATACATGGACAGATTGTAAAGCGATGATAAGGTTCAAGTTAGATAAAGATATACAGGAATATGCCATTTTTCTTTACGTTGAAGAACACAACTATCCCCTCACTTGAACAGAATGGGACCATTGGCATCGATTTAAATGAGAAATTACGGAGGAAAATGGTAAATAGATAGAAAGTATGGAACTTTTTGTGATAATAATTGATGAATTCTTATCGTTACATGGCGTCGAAAGCAGGGAGTGAAAAGAACTTTGGGCATATAGTGAAAGATCACTTAAATTACATGGTATGTTACAAAATACAAGAGATACAAGGGGGTGATGCGCAAAGGATTGTTGAAATCCTATCTCTTTAAGCTTCTACCAAATAAGACTTTTTCTTCAGCATTAGATTAAAATGAGGACGAAAGATTGTGTATCTTATTTTGGAGAGACTCGAAGATGAAGGAAGATTATAACCTATATCGCGATGTTATGGTGTTTGATACAACATACCTTACAAATATGTATGACATAGTATGTGCTCCTTTTGTTGGTATGAACAATCACAAGAATAATTTCATGTTTATGTGTGCATTTCTAGCCAATGAAAAGATCGAGTCGTTTTAATGGTTGTTTGAACTCTTAAAAAGTCCATGTGCTAGTGTTCAATAACTATATTCACGGATTAAGACCTAGTAATTTCTATTGCGATACAAAAGGTGTGATACTTTTACTTTCTTTCGTGATACTTTAGAACAATCTTATGATACTTTACGATATTATTGTAATACATTTATTAAAAAACCATTTATCTGGTTATGCGGGTTTACCCCATGGCAAAACACCGTTTATGCTTGTATCACCTTTATCAAAAGGCAATAGCCCAGTTCGGGAAACTGAAAAATGATGAGGCATTTAACGTTATATTTATAAAGTGTTTGAGAGGTTCAGAAATATATATTTATTATATTTAATAGTAATATCCGTGATAGTTTTACTTATTTTTTGAGACACGTGTTATATTTGTGATACAGTTAACTACAATAATTAGGTAAATTAATATAACAAAATATTACTTTTGTGAAACTAATGGAAATATGTATGATACAGTTACTTATTTTTGTGATACTTTTGTTGATATATCTTGTACTTGGTTTTAACATATAAGAAATATTTGCTAGGTTTTGCTGATGATAATGAATTTCAATGATGCTGGGAATCAATGATCTCAGATTTTGCACTGCAAGATAATTTCAATGATGCTGGGAATCAAAGATGGAAGAAAGTACTATAGTCTTTTAATACAATGTCAATCACATGAAGAATCCCAGAGGATTGTGGAAAAAGGATAAAGTAGAGATTGTATTGCAGTTAACGAACTCACAAAAACCTTCAAAGATTTGGAGTTAACTGAAGAGTCTAACACAACAAGCAACTCGAAAAATCAGGTTCTTGATCCTTAACGCTCAAAACATAAGGGGATACAAAAAAGGGTTAAGGGACCACTTCAAAGAAAAAGTAAAAAAATAAAATAAAATGTAATAGCTGCCAATAAACAACTTGGATAAAAGACACCGAAACACCATTTGATTTAGTTTTTTTTTTATCTACTTCTTTTACATTTTTGCACAATCACTTTGTAATACAATGATTCCCTTTTATGATATTTTAAAACAACTTTCTGATACATTTTTTGGATGTTTAAAATACTGTTAAAATCTGGTCTATCTATTATCTGTAATATATTGAGTGTGAACTGTGATACTTTAAAATATATTTGTGATACATTTTATAGGTGTTATGAAACTTTTAAACGTTAGTACAATTATCATATTATTATGTGATACGATAATTCTAGTAGTATCTTGAATACATTTATTTTGTGTATGTAATACTTTAGTTTCCTTAGTATCATAAATATTGTACAAGTGAAAAATCTCAATTCTTTTTTGTAAAATTCTTTCTATTTACGACAAATAGAATAGAGATGAACAAAATATTTTGATACTTTAAGATATATTTGTGATGCATTTCAAAGATACTGTGATACTTTTATACTTCAGTACAGTTTATATATATATATATATATATATATATATATATATATATATATATATATATATATATATATATTAATGTGATATATATTAATGTTATATTTCTAATAGTATATGCGACACATTTATCTTCATATGTAATACTGTAGTTTGATGGGTATCATGAATTTTATATCGCTAAAAAATAGCACTTTTTCTGGTTCTAAAATTCTTCCTAACAACATGATTGTTCTTACATATGAACAATAAAAACATTGCAAAAACACAAAAACTAATAGAATACCAAATCCATACAAAACGGGAAAAGAATATCAAATCCATATCCATCAATAACTTACCAACAAACATAAGCAATATCTAAAGTTCCCCAACATAAATATCCATCTAAACCCCCTGTTTCCCAACAAGAATATAGCCAATATTTGAAAATTTACCCAATAAATACATCCCCATCTAAAACTATTTTTGGCAAACAAAAGTGCTTCGCCCCTCTCATTTTTTGTGCTAACTAATAAAACTAAATTAAATTATTTATGGCACACGAAAGTGCTTAACCCACTCACTTTTTACGCTCATAAACTACACCATCAACTTTTATCTTTTAAGCAATCAGGTGTTTCAACTCCGGTTTCCCTTCATAAAACATCTGCACTTTCTTCAACACACTCCCATGAACCGCATTGAAAGGACATGAAATAAGGCTTGCACTGATATTTGCCCTAATAGCATGATAAATTGGAGCCCTCAAAAGTGGGAAAAAAAAACAACTACTTAAGAACTACAATACATAGTCTTTATTGTCAAACCTAAAAAATTTAAAAGAGTAAAATAAATAAATTACCTTTAACAGACTCGGGGACGTGTATACAACACCATTTTAGTGTTTCATATGTTGCATCAGATAAACACCACAATCAAGTTCTTGTTTCCTTGTTTAACTGATAAAATGGACATTTTCAAAACTGTAATCCATGATATCAGCAACATATGGATAATTCTTCATTTCTATAAATGATGCCATTATTTAGCCTATAAAAATATAAATATGTTAGAACAAAGAAAAAAAATAGGAACAAAAAAAATCCAAGAAAAATAAATTCCAAATTAACTTCTATATATGAAATACTTTCAACATATTATGGATGCTTTGAACATGTTGTGGGATACATTAAGAATCCAATGATAAAAAACCCACAATTTGACAAAAATAAAATAAAAATACACAAAACATATAACCTGTAAAATCATAGTAAAATGACTGGAATAATGAAATTTTTTGTTGGAAATAATTTATTATTCTGGGAAGAAAACGAATAATCTAAAAATTTAAATAAAGTAAGGCACAAACTACAGAAAAGTAATGTTGGTGAAATTATCTATATTGAGATAATATGCTGCATAAATCGGGTATCAATTCTTACAAAAAGATGATTTACCCTAGTTTTTCATAAGAATTTTGATCACAACAAAAAAATAATGCTCATTGTAAATATAGGGAATAAAAATCTACAATTCAAAAAAAAATTAAAAAGATGAAAACATTAGTGTGATGTAAAAACTCAATTATTTGTGATACTATAACTGTATATTTGTGATACTTTTAATATCATTTTTGATACTTGCTCAGAAATTTAAAACATTAACACTACATTTATGATACAATAAGTGTGTTTTGTGATACTTTTAATATCTTTTCTGATACTTTTAATATCTTTTGTGATACTTAATCAGATAATTAAAAAATATAACATATAAAAATAATGTGATGCTTAAACAAGGATGTGTATACTTTCACAATATTTTCCATTACTTTCAAAATGATACCTATTATAAAAATTAGCCAATTTACCATGTCAAGATTATTAAAATCAACACCAAACAAATCAAACCACAACCGCCAGCACCCTTGAAATGTTAACAGAATGTTTAAGAGTTTTATTGTTGTCCTTCGCCGTCCCATAAATAAGTCTTGACAGATTCAACTTTAAAACAAGAAAAGGCACATAAACTAAAAGTTTGACAAAAAGAATCAATATAAAAACGAATGAATGTGAATAATTTAAATTTTGAGAACTTACACTAATGTCGGTACTAAAGTAAAAAATGATGGCAACTCTCGCCAAATTCTATAGAGTTCAGTGTCAACAACCAAGCATTATTGCCAGTCGTGTAAATCCTTCTCGCAATATTCAAAGAATGCATGTCCTCTCTTAGAATAGTGCATGCTTTATAAAATTGAAACATACACTCGCTGCAAAAAAAAAGGGATCAGATATTATTAAAAAAATCATAAAAAAGTAAATGTAATTTGCTAAAATAACTTACTAATTTTTTTTTCGAGGAACCAAATTCACACCAACAGAAATCAACAATTTCTTATGTTGAGGATCTATGCTTGAAAGGATGTTCTTATTTGTTAACATCAAATGAGAGACATAACCAACACTCTCATCAATAACCCAACCATCCATGAAGGCAAGTGTCTCAATAGTTCCTCTAGGACCATTCAAATCAAAGAACTTTATTGCATCCGTAGTCTCAAAACCAGTCACCTAACATCATCCTCTTCATATCCCTCCCCCAACTCAGGAGTCAACGACTCAAGATTTGGCATACCTTCAGCCATTTTACTCATTACATAGAACTAAGTGACAATATCTTCAAAGCATTTGAAATATAATAGATCAGAAAAGAACGCCTAACTGCAGTTGGAGACTTACTAATATGAGTCACATCAGCTGAAGCAGACACTTTCTTACTTACTAGTTTATCCTTCATTGCCACTAGCCACTTCATATGATGTCTGGTAACAATATAAATGTTTCTTTTCAAGAACATATCATGCATTTCATATGTACACAAAAATATGAATAATGCAAATTATTAGAAATCAAGAAAATATAGCAAGACTTACAAAGTATAAAATACTTTAACACTGTGATGTGACACTTTAACAATATTTTCTAATACAATCCATACCTTTTATAATACGTTGATATTTTTTAAATGCTGTATACTTAAGTATATAAAATACTTCAATATATTAAGTGATACTTTGAAAATATTTTGAGATAATTTAAGAAAATAAGAAAATATCAAAATCTAAGAAATTTAAATAAAAAAATTATACAAAAAGATGAATTACATGATTGGACTCATTGGGAAGAGATGAATCGTTGGGATATCCTCCGATGGATGAAATCGTATATACCTTGTAAAATTTGAAGGTCTGTGGTTTTGAAAATAAGTATCAGTAGACGATGTTATTTTCAATGTTAACCAACACTGAAATCAACATCAAACAGATTCAGAATAATAAACAGCAGTTTTAGAAAACAGATGTTGAGAAAGATGTTAACAACATCGAAACCAACATCACACAGAGTTTAAAAACGTGCAGCGGAATAATTATTAAAAATCGAACACAACAATTTAAATCAGTTCACAAGTAAAAGATACTTGTGAACTTGGGTGTACAAATCCGAAAACTATATTACTTATCTTGTTCACGATCAATGCAAAAGATTCAAAGTAATATATAAAAACTACGGTATAAAAAACTATGATACTAAAATACTTGTCGCCTTGAAGGATGATGATCTTCTTTGTTGGTTACGCAACTCCAAAGATCCCGTGATTAAAATCGTGGCTTCAAGTCTTGTGGCAAAGCATGTGATGATCTTCTCCGTTGGTTACACAACTTCGAAGATCTACTTAATTTGGGTCGTTGTCACAAGTCTTTTACTTGCTCATGTTCTTCTTTGCTTGCGTCGTCTTGCTCTTGCTCCGTCCTTCTCAAAAAAACCGTGTGTCAAGATTATCGAAGGTGTCCTCTTCTCTTGGCTTTGTCTTGTCTTAAATAGACAAGAGTCCTAGAGTCATACACTTGGTAGACAAGTTAAACAAGTCCTAAACAAAATTTAGGAAACTAAATAAAATCTTAGACACAATCTAGGAAACAAATCTAGATTTCTAATTCTAGTTCCCTAATATATTTTGGACCCAATAAAGGCAAACATCTAAATAAGGAATTATTCCCAAGAATAAAATCCTCAACAATCTCCCCCTTTTGCCTTTCTGGACAAAATACCCAAGACGCATGAAAATGATCAAAAGACTAAAAACTCCCCCAGAATTAGAAACACCCCCTACATTAGAAACTCCCCCTAAATGAAGTAACCATTGTTTAAAACAAATAAAAACGAACCACACTCACAACAGCGTCTTCTACATACTTCTCCCACTTTTTATTCTGAAAGCAAAAGGACCTCAACAAACGAGTCCAGAAGCGCCTGGTGCTGTGCAACCTGGTTATCAAATAAAGTAATTTGGGCTCGGAAAAACGGAACAGAAAAATGAACCATGTTGGTACTGATGTTGAGAATACACGAACCAACACTAGACATGACACTAGCTCGAAGAGGCGCCTGGGTGCCTAAAGAAGGTAATCAGATTCTGCTTCACGAAAACACCAACGGGGATTTGGCGCTCAGAAATCATGCCTCGATCTTGAAATCCCAAGAACAACTCTTCAGCTTCACTTGTCAAGAACCTCGTGGAGATTGGTTCCATGTCTTCAATCTCGACGGCTTGAGACGGAGCCTCATCAGAGCTAGTAGAGTGGTCGGAGGCAGTTGTTGACATCGGTGCACTGGCAGATGGAACATTGTCAGAATCAGAGCTTGGAGAGGAGGCAGGATTATCTTCAGGGGATATTGGTTTCAGTGTCACAACACCAGAACCAACATGGGCTGACACGGCAGCTTTGGACTTCTTCTTTTCTCTCTTTGGGTGGAGTTTTCTTATTATCTAGACGCACAGCCTATTTCTGGAGCTTTGCTGGGTGATGGTGAATTCGACATTCTGCAAGAGAATTGGAAACAACCACAAACACAAAATCGAGTGCCATAGGCAGTAAAATTATGAGAAAGAAAAAGTAAAAAACCTTAACTTGTCAATTTGGGTAAAGATGACCGAAGTAGAGAAGGAAATGGGTAAATAAAGAATAAATCAGAAAATAACACCCCACTACCAATTTTAAAACCCAAAATTTTCTTTCTCAAAATAAGACACACGATCACTATGCTTAAATAGCCCACTATCTCTTAATTGGAAAATAAAAGTCACAAATACCAACTACAAATTAAAACCCACATAGAGCTAGATTTTTATAAACCATCACCATAGTTGAACAAAGCCTTTGCAAAGTAATTTTCACTCATCAAATCAATATCTTTATTACCTGTCCAACCGTCCGATTACAACTCCACTGAAATAGGCAGTTAGTAAGATTCAAAACAAGATTAAGAGAATTCAAGATCGACACGAACACAAACAACAAAACGCACAGCAATGAGGCATCTTCTCAAAGTATGAATGTCCTAATTGATGCCTAAAAAGATGACCTAAAAAGTTTAAAAAAATCACATTATGGTTTTAGTGACTTAATCCGCGTTGCTTTTCATGACTAATGACATTATAACCAACATTGCCTCAGGTGAAATCAATGGAAACTTACCCCTTAACCCAAGTTAATGACTACGTCAAAATCACTCAAGAAGGTGAAATTTAAAGATTGGATCAATTTGTATCCAGATTTTCTTCATKTTTTTWYAYYWTTMYAYYYYAAWTAGCTRATCTTRAGCAATTGCTGTTAACACCTCTTGTTTTTGGACCTGGGAGAAAACCAGTTTCTGCGGGCAAGCTCCACAATCACCTAATTGAAGAGGTTAGTCTTTTTGTCATCACTTTTATTGCAACACACGACCTTATCGCACTTTCAACCAAACTCAATGCATATGGATTATGTATGGAAAGAAAAATAAAAATGCATGCAAAATTATACAAATGTTGTGACTTATGTTGATATGGTGTGTCACAACATCACAAACCAACATTGGCTTAGACAATGCACATACCGAGATCTCTTCTCAAATGAGAGAAGGTCTCTAAATCTAATGTCTTTATGAAGATATCAGCAAGCTGATTGTCTGTTCCTATATGCTCAAGGCTAACTATCTTCCTCTCAACCAAGTCTCGAATAAAGTGGTACCTTATGTCAATGTGTTTGACTCGAGAAATTTGGACTAGATTTTTCGAGATATCAATGGCACTGGAATTATCATAGAGCACCGTCAATGTTCTTCTATGTAGACCGTAGTCCTCTATCACTTGGTTCATCCACAATAACAGTGTATAAGCACTTCCAGCTGCAATATACTCGGCTTTAAGAGCATCCTCTACTCGCTTGGGCTCTTTTTTAGAAAGAGACAAAGATTCTCGAGTTTTAGAACAATTAGTAAACAAGCAAACAAATCTTACCATCTCTTTGAAACTTATTTGTCGCTTTCTTCTAGTTCTTTCATCGAGATCTCCAATGATTTGGCTCATAGGATGATTCTTCTGATTTCTTGAGGGAATATTTCTCTGATGTAAGTCAATGGGTTCAGCTGGACTTTCCACACTTGGATCAGAATCTGATTCTGTGGTGTCTTGAGTTGATGTTGGTTCTGATGTTGTGTTCCCAGAACCAACATTGGAACCAACATCACTCAATTCCCTGGTTTCAGCACCTGCATCCGTGTTTTCAATACCTGCACTTTCATCTCCAGGAAGTGTGACATTATCTTGAGGATTTTGATCATAAACTAGATCATTATCCTCGGTAGGTTTAACTCCACTTGACAAATCATCGAACTTGACATTGACTGACTCAAACATGCTACGAGTTCTAAGATTAAACAATCTATATGCATGATTATATCGAGAGTATCCCATGAAAACACATTTATCATTCTTTGAGTCAAGTTTTGCAAGATGATTTCTTCCATTTAGCACACAACAAATGCACCCAAAAATATGGAAATAACTCAAATTCGGCCTTTTGTCCATCAATAATTCATAGGGAGTAACACAAGACCCTGGTCGAAAATACACCCTATTAATTATATGGCATGCAGTGTTCATTGCTTCTGCCCAAAAACGTTTAGCAACACCATTTGAAATAAGCATAGTCCTAGTAATTTCTATGAGAGATCTATTTTTGCGTTCGACTATCCTATTTTGTTGGGGGGTGATGGGTGAAGAAAACTCATGAGTTATACCAACTTTGGAACAATATTTTAAAAAGGATGCATTCTCAAATTCTTTTCCATGATCAAACCTAATCTTACCAATATTCACACCAAATTGCACACACAACCTTTTTTCAAGTTTTTTAAATGTTTCGAAAGTCTCGAATTTTTCTTTTAAAAATTCTACCCAAGTAAAACGAGAAAAATCATCTACTATCACAAGAACATACCTTTTACCACCAAGGATTTCAACTTCAAGTGGTCCCAAAAGGTCCATATGAAGGAGTTCGAAACAATATGAGGTAGTGAGACTTTGTACTATTGGATGTGGCACCCTGACCTGCTTTTTTTTCTGGCAAGCCTCACAAACAGGAACAGTTTTATTGTTGAGCTTAGGTAGTCCGATCACAGCATCCTTCTTGACCAATCTCTCCATCATCTTGTAATTGACATGTCCGAGCTTTTGATGCCACACCTCGGCATCACTCAATTGAGTCAGCTTGCAGAACACATCACCATTGATTTGATAGCAATTATCTGAGGTCCTCTGACCAATAAGAATACATGCATTGCCTTCGTCATAAACTTCGCATCTTTCATGGTTGAACTTGACATTGAAACCACCATAGCACAGTTGGCTAATACTTATCAAGTTCGTCATTAAACCTTTAACCAGCAACACGTTCTCAAGCTTTGCAATACCAGGTACACGAAGGGTTCCTTGGCCAATGATTTGGCCATTTGCACCTCCACCATACTTAATCTTTCCTCCTTGAAACTTGACAATATTCGAGAGGAGATCTTCCGAGCCAGTCATATGCTTAGAGCATCCACTATCGAAGTACCAGGCTCCAGGGATGTGAGACTTCAGAGAAGAATAGATCATGTTGTATTTGATATCGTTCTTTTTGACCCAAACCTGCTTGACTCTGGTGTTGTTATTGGTGTTGGGAACATGGCAACCAACATGGAAACCAATACGCATCCAACAGAAAGTTTTGACCTTTTAAATTGATTTTGTTTCCCAATAAGCTTCCAGCGGTATGGTCGAATGTGCCCAGGTTCACCACAGTCATGACACACATATTGTCTTCTTCTCCTTTTGCAGCGTTTGGTCGATTTCACCTTTTGACTTGAATCTGGATTTTGAACAGGTTTGTATTTTCAATCCCGTATTTTGAACAATCTGAGATACTCGATTCCAGAATCTCATCCACCTTGGCCTTTCCCTTGTTGAGGTTTGTGAGGGTTTCTTGGACCTTCTTCAACTCGGTTTTTACTCGTTCTAGCTCATCATCCTTTTTGGTGAGGGATGACTCCAATCGGACAATTTTATTGAGTTGATCATCCTTTTCCTTAGTCAATTTGTCCACCTCGATTCTAAAATCCTTGACTTTGAGTACTTGTTTTCACCAACTAGCATATAATTGTTCATACTCAATGCTCAGCTTCTCGTACTCGTCAAGAGATTCATCAACCTCATCGTCATCTTCAATGTACTCTGTAGCAATCAATCTCTTCTTCCTCAGAGTATCCATAACATCCAAAAAATAAGGATCAGTACTTAAAAGGTTAAGTAACCCGCTCTAGATGCCAATTGTGAAATTTGAAGGTCTACGGTTTTGAAAATAAGTATCAGTAGACGATGTTGTTTTCAATGTTAACCAACACTGAAATCAACATCAAACAGTTTCTGAATAATAAACAGCAGTTTTAGAAAACAGATGTTGAGAAAGATGTTAACAACATTGAAACCAACATCACACAGAGTTTAAAAATGTGCAGCGGAATAAAAATTAAAAATCAAACATAGCAATTTAAAATCAGTTCACAAGTAAAAGATACTTGTGAACTTGGGTGTACAAACCCGAAAACTATACTATTTATCTTGTTCACGATCAATACAAAAGATTCAAAGTAATATATAAAAACTACGGTATCAAGAACTATGATACTAAAATACTTGTCGCCTTGAAGGATGATGATCTTATTTGTTGGTTATGCAACTCCAAAGATCCCGTGATTAAAATCATGGCTTCAAGTCTTGTGGCAAAGCTTGTGATGATCTTCTCCGTTGGTTACGCAATTTCGAAGATCTCCTTAATTTGGATCATTGTCACAAGTCTTTTACTTGCTCATGTTCTTCTTTGATTGCGTCATCTTGCTCTTGCTACGTCCTTCTCAAAAAAACCGTGTGTCAAGATTATCGAAGGTGTCCTCTTCTCTTGGCTTTGTCTTGTCTTAAATAGACAAGATTCCTAGAGTCCTAAACTTGGTAGACAAGTTAAACATGTCCTAAACAAAATTTAGGAAACTAAATAAAATCTTAGACACAATCTAGGAAACAAGTCTAGAGTTCTAATTCTAGTTCCCTAAAATATTTTTGGCCCAAGAAAGGCAAACAACTAAATAAGGAATTATTCCGAAGAATAAAATCCTCAACATACCTCGTGCTTGTTCTCTTTACATTACTCTTGCACGGTCTTTCCCTCCTGCACCTCTGATCCACAGAGCTCATATGGATTTTCTCGGCTTATCGAGTGCAAATCATAAAAAACCTCACCGTCACCAAAGCCCCCTCCCGAAATCTTTTCACTCATCCATTTGCAAAACCTTTCAGACGTCCAATGCTGGATCAATGGCAACATTATAGGATCAGCGCACCATTTCCACTTAAGACACTGAAAATAAATGAACATAAGAGCCAACACACAACAACTCACATTTATAACCTTCATGCTATTATACTTTCTCACATCCTCGCACAAAGTTTCAAGCACATATGATGACCAATCAAACATAAAGGTTTTAGTAACATCATATAAAGAATGGGAAAAACTAAAATACACAGTTCTATTAGCATATGGTCTAAGAAAGTGGATAAGGTATACAAAATAAACTATCTCTTAAAGCCATCACCTTCTTCAGGAAAGTTATTTTGTAGAATATTTCTCATATTGGAACTGGTGACCCTGTTTCTATATCATATCTAGCAAAATATATTCTCTCCAACTTGGACTTCTCCCCCGCAACTCAATAAAACTATTACTCGTGTCCGTCAGCAACAAAAAAATGTCACAGATATCAAATGTTGTGAGAACAAAGAAAATAGATAAATGAACACTCCCTATTTTATTAGGGATTAGTTTGAGTTATAAAAAGTTATTTATTATTATACTCCACCTAACCGCAAGTGTACAGTATAGATGTAGTACAAAAAGATTAAGTCGAGTCCCACAATGACCATGTGATGATTTAATATTCAAGTAATATAATTTAGATAATGTAGTTTTATCTAAATAATATAAAAAGAATTTTGTTTGTGTCATTACAAATGACAAACATGAATTAATTAAAACTATTAACTAAGAAAGTGTAATTTAAGAATTTTAGAAACTTAAGTGTTAAGAAGTATTCCGGGATTCAGAATCGTAATGATTTCCTAATGTTCATCCTCTCAATCTATAAAGTATATTATGATTCAACTAGCTTATAAGTTAATCATAATTTTAGTTTAATCCTTCTCTCAAAGTGATTAAACCATTGATTTGTATGAAACGTGTCTGTTTAAAATAACACTTGCAACTCCAAAAGCTTTTTAAAATCTTTATGACTTCACTATTAATTGCAAACCTCTCGATCTTGTTTTTAGAGTATTTTATGTTTGGAAGTCTACTGATAAGCCTCATCTCTTGAATTATGATTTATCAAACTATTTAATTTAGAAGATTGTTAAGCAATTGAAACTTTTAGAAACATAAATAGATTTAAAGCACTTATGAGCTAATAAGATCAAAACACGAAAATAAATGAGAGGATCATACTTGATCAAAAGAAACTTCAAAACATTATTTAATCAATATTCATCCAAATCCCAAAATGAAGAAAATTAGCTAGACATGTTTGTAAACGAAATCTAGCATTTTATCGAACACTTAGTTTTCATAAAGAAAAGATAAAGGAAGTATAAACCCTTGAAGTGTGTGGATCCTCTAATCCTCTTGTTTCATGTTTCTTCTTCCCAAGTTCCTTCTTAACTCTCTCAATCTCTCAATTCTATACTATCTCTGATGGATGATGTTTCGTGATGTTTGTGGACAACTTATGGGACACTCTATACTAACTCTAAATTAAATCCATTTTGTAAAATCTCTTACCCATTAGAAACCCCACTGTCGATAGTTGATGATCACCATGAAAACATAACATAGTAGAAGTTTGAGTATCGAACACTACTCAGGTTTCAAGTCATTGTTGTGAAATTAATATGCTTTAAACCTCACTATCGACCGCTAAAGTGGTCGATAGTGAGTCTCTGGACTAATTCACTCGTGGAATGCATGAGGAGGCTGGTTGTGGCCCAAGGGATTCATCTTTTCATTGGCCCTGATCCAACTCTCTATTATTATCATCATTGTGCTCGTTTAAGCCCAAATAAGATCCAAGAATCCTACGAAAATATACCAAATATGTAAGAATTTCCAAATAATATAAAAAGAAGTTAAAAGACATTACATATGCACAAAAAAGTGATGAAATTGAACTAATAGATCCAATATGTGCGTGAAAATCGTGTTTGTCAACTCCCCCAAACTTAGAGGTTATTCATCCTCGAAGAAATAAAAGAAGGGGAAATAGAAATAGATGCACGTATGGACATGGAGAATGTGATGATGATGTGATTTCTATAACAACATAGTTTTAAAAATATAAACGCACTAACAAGAACTTAATCATCAAACCCTTATTACCTTTATTAATCTTATCTAATAGATGATCCTCACATGGATAAGTGTTTGGCTCATTCACACAAGTATATAAGATAGGACGTGTATACTCTCAAAATCATATTAATGTATGCACTCTAACAAGATCTGTAAATCATGTATCCCTCCAAAACATGGTGTGTACAAAAGATGAGAATAATAATAAGTCTTTATTCAAGGTTGTAATTTAGGCTCTTTGGTAAGGTACGGAATATTTGGATAAGTGATTAAAGTATGAACATACGTATGAAAATACCACTATTATCCTCTTTATTAAAACTTGAAGCTTTTTTTTTTTTGCTTCACCCTATCCCAAAGAAACAAAGTTTTGCAAGACTTAAGCCTCTATGAAAATAGGCTTTTTCTAACCTTGATTTTTTTTTTTTTTTGAACTTTGATGAATACGGCTCATTGGCCACATCGTAGAAACTACTAGTTTATTGTAATTTTTATGAAGCTTTTTGAGAATGCTTCTTATTAACTAAACTAAAATAAACATAGCCTTTATAGAATAAGCTTTTAGACTCTTATTGTTAAAGTTCATTTCTTTACATAAAATAAATTACTACTAACTATGTACCGTATAACCTCGGGTTGACTCCCGACCATTGCTTAATTTTATGTCTTTAGCTAGGTGTTCCCTTTCATCAAGGTGCGATCAAGGTGATGGAAAAAGGCGTCTCCCTTTTCTCCATGTAATAAGTTTTGATCCTCTCCCCATTCACAATGAATGTATTTCCTTCTAATGAAATCAACTCAGTGGCTCCATTCTTCATCTTCTTTTTGATTTCAAAAGGACCTGACCATCGAGACTTCAACTTTCCTAGAGAAAGTTTAAGATGAGAATTAAATTGAAGTACCATATCACCTGCCTCAAATTCATGTTTTATTATACTCTTGTCATGGAATTGTTTAATTTTCTCCTTGTACACTCATGAGTTCTTGTATGCTTCCGCGTAAAACTCATCCAACTCATTAAGTTGAATTCGTCTCTCTTTCCTAGACGTCTTGAACTCAAGATATAACTTCTTAATATCCCAATAGACTTTGTGCTCTAATTCGACCGATAGGTGGCATGACTTCCAATAAACCAATTGACAAAGGAGATTCTTAAATGTTTTTTGTATGCCATTGTATAAGCCCACAATGCATCATCAAAATGTATCAACCAATCTTGTCAGTTACTGCATACTTTCCCAATAACTTGCTTGATTTCTTTATTGGCTAACTCGGATTGACAATTCAATTATGGATGATAAGCAGTAGTTACTCGATGCTTCAATCCATATTCCTCCAATGTATCTCTAACCATTTATTAAAAAAACTAGCTCCTCTATCGCTAATTAGGGCTCTCGTTGCTCCAAAGCAAGTTATGATATTTCTTTGAAAGAAACTTAGCACCACTTTAGCATTGCTCGTCTTTATTAAAATTTCTTCCACTGATCATGATACGTAATCCACCATGAGATGGATGTATTATTATCTGTATGATTTTGAAAATGGCCTCATAAATTTGATTCCCCATACATCAAAAAGTTCAACTTCAATGATGTTTGTTAGAGGCTTCTCATGTCTCTTTGATATATTCCCCATTCTTTAACACATGTCACAATAATAAACAAATCAAAACAATCTCTAAAAATCGAAGGCCAATAAAATCTACTTTGTAAAATTTTCTTAGTGGTTCGATTTGCTACAAAGTGGCCTCCACTTGGTGATGCATGACATTGATTTATTATATCATTCCATTCCTCTTGTGGAGCACATCTACGTATCACTGTATCATTACATCTTCTGAACAAGAAAGAGTTATCCCACATAAAATATTTAACATCATGGAAAACCTTTTTCTTTTGATAATGAGTTAAATCTTGAGGAATATTACTGCAACTAAAAAGTTGGCAAAATCAGCATACCAAGTTGTATTAGACTCAACATATAAAATTTGTTCATCTAGAAAGTTCTAATGGGTAACTTTTTATATTCACCTTCTATCGGGTTCTCTAATCGAGAGAGATGGTCTGCCACCACATATTCACATCGTCTACATCTCTAATCTCTAACTCAGACTCTTGAAGTAAGAGAATTCATCGAATCAATCTTGATTTTGCTTCCTTCTTCGCAAACAAGTGTTTAATAGCCGCACAATCCATATACATTATTGTATTCATTCATATAAAATAGGATCAAAATTTATCAAAATTATACACCACCATCAACATTTCTCCTTCTGTCATGGTGTGATTAGGTTGTGTAGAATCAAGGGTTCTACTTGCATAGTAGATCCACCCAAAATAACTTGTCTCTTTTGGCTTAATGCCACTCTAATTGCAATATCACTTGCATCACACATCAATTCAAATGGTTGTGACCAATCGGGATCTACGAGCACCGGAGCACTTATCAATGCTTTCTTCAAATCTTGAATGCCTACATACACTTATAACAAAAATCAGATGCAATATATTTTTCAAGTAAATGACATAGAGGTTTAGTAATTTTAAAAATCATGAATAAACCTCCCATAAAATCTGACACGTCCCATAGAGCTTCTTATTGCCTTCTCATTTTCCAGGAGAGGTAGTCTCGATAGCCAATATCTTGACACGATCGACTTCTATACCTGCAGATGACACTCGATGACTCAAAATGATACCATCTCATACCATAAATGACACTTCTTGCAATTGAGGACCAAATTGGTCTCATCACATCTCTACCAAACTTTGGTTATATTTTCCAAGCAATGATCAAAAGATGAACCAAAAACTGAGAAAATCATCCATAACTACTTCCATCACATTCTCAACTAAACCATTGAAAATAGCCATCATGAATATTTGAAATGTAGCTGGTGCATTACATAACCTAAATGGCATGCAATGAAAGGCAAACGTACCATAAGGACATGTAAACGTGGTCTTTTCTTGATCTTCGGGTGCAATCATAAATTGATTGACCTGAATAACCAACAAAAAAATATTAATACTCATAACCAACAAATCTATCAAGCATTTGATCAATAAAAGAAAGAGGAAAATGATCTTCATGAATTGCCGAATTTAGTTTTTGATAATCAAGGCAAACTCTCCATTAGATAACTAACATAGTCTCTATCAACTCACCTCTATCATCTTTAATTACCGTAACCCCTCATATCTTAGGTACAACCTAGGTAGGACTTACCCCCCCACTATCAGAAATAGCAAACCTGCATCTAAGCATTTGAGAGCTTCTTTTCTCACTACTTCTTGCATGATCGGATTTAACCATATTTTGTAAACAATGTTTATACACATCTTCTAACAAAATTTTATGCAAACAAATAGACGAAATAATACCTTTCAAATCTTCTATTGACCAACCTATAGCCATTTTATATTTTCTCAACACTCTCAATAATCTATCAAGTTCAAAAACAAAAGGATAAATTGGGACGATTATCAAATATGTGTCATTCTCATTGAGAAATGCATATTTAAAATGGTATGGTAATGTCTTAAATCCAATGGAATTTCGATTCCACTTTCTCGTCAACTCTATCAAACTTCACATCTCTCCTCGATATTCATGTAAAACACCCAAATCATTCACACAATCAACAACATCATTATTTAAATCTCCAATGAAACTTGAAAAGAGAAATTCGCGCAAGCTAAATTCTAGTGAATTTGTGGTTGAAGATCTAATAAATTCAATATTAACACAAGTGTCAACATTGTTTATCATTTTAAAATCTTCAATCTTTTTGAAAACTATTATCATGAAATTTCATAGCACGATATATGTTAAAAACAACGCACTTATCATTAACACGCAATATGAGTTCTCCCTTTTATACTTCAATGAGTGGTCTTCCCATGGCAAACAATGTCCTTCCATGTATCCATGGAACACCCTTATCCTCCTCATGTCCAAGACCACAAAATCCACCAGGAATATGAACTCATTTACTTGCACAAGTTCACCTTCCACTATATCTCTCGAGTACGATAAAGATCTATCCGACATTTGAAGTGAAATGGTGGTCAATTTTATGCTACCAGTTTCTAAATTTTTGAATATCGATAAAGGCATTAAAGTAACACTCACCCCTAAATCACAAAGAGCATTCTCAAATAAGTTTCCCCCCATGTGACAAGTAATCATAAAGCTTCCTGGATCTTTACACTTACGAGGGATTTTCTTTTTAAATTATCAGACTACATTTTTCAGTGAGATTCACTATTTTGTATTCTCCAATCTTTCATTCCTTTACAATCACTTCCTTCAAGAGCTTTGTGTGTTTGGGCATATGTTTCAAATCATCATCAAGAGGGATTTTAATGTCAATTTTTCAGAAAATATCTAAAAATTTAGCAAATTATTTTATAATCATTGCGGAATAGGTAACAAAGTAGAAGTGATAAGATAAGTGGGATAAAATTTTAGCTTCTTAGTCCCTTATTCATTTTCCATCTATAGCTCTTTCTCTCGCTCCTTTCTTCACCTCTTTCAAAATTCTTCCGGGTCCAAAACCAGGAACTTTAGAAACCTCATACTTGGTAACACTCCTTAAACAAATGGCATTTCATTGTTCTTGAGGTATAATTTCATCCTCAACCAGCACTTTCTTTTGTTGGTTTCAGATAATGTAAACAAATTGGATATTTATGTTTCAAGAGATGTCATATTGGTGCCAATTTTCTCAAAACCTATTTTAGTTTCTCGCATAAATGATGTGAACATGTCATATTGGCCCTGCATTTGAGACATTAATAGTTAATTGTTAGGGGAAGAAAAATTTATGATTTCCAAGGCATTTGATTGTTTTTTTGAGCATTTTAAGAGTAATTGATAATACGCTTGTGATATTTTTGGGCAATACTATTGTTGGTGCTAATTCGCTTCTCTTATGATTGGCCAGGGTACTTACAGTAATGTTTATCGTGCCCGTGATCTTTACGAAGGCAAGATTGTTGCTTTAAAGAAAGTAAGGTTTGATAACCTGGAGCTTGAGAGTGTTCGCAGCCTTGGTGCAGCCATCATTTACAACCTTGGTGCAGCCATGGAATAATCAGTTTTCCGATACTGGCCTCCTTCTAAAGATTTTACCTAAGTATTATCGTATTTCTTTTGCTCTGTGGTGTCAAACATTAGTTTTGCATCTAGTCTTGGGCTTTCATTTTTGTCGAGAAAGATTAATAATTGAGAAATTATCAATGTTTTAAATAGTTATTAGTAGATTTTGTAGAATTGTTGGAAAGATGATCCTGGTTTTGTAGTATACCGATTTTTAGTTGTTGTTTCTTAGCATAATCAATCTTCAAGTACTCAATGGGAGATTATTTAATTTCCTACTTTTATTTAATTTTGGGGCACCTACTTTCATTTCTTTTTTTTTAAAAAAATTTACTACTTTGTAGAAGGTATTTTTTAAAACCGCCGTAAAAATATCCGTTCTGAAAATAGAATTTCTAGAAGGTATTTTTAAAGAACAACCGTAGACTTTCTACGGCGGTTCAAGAACAACCACCATAAAAAGCATCACTTTCTACGGCGGTTCAAGAACAACCATCGTAAACAACTACGGCGGTTCCAAAACCACCGTAAAATCCCTCCCAGAACCGCCGTGGAATCCCTATTCTATAGTAGTGTCATCTTGATTGTTGTGCAAATTTTGAAAAACTGCACCAAAAATGCATTTGGATCTTCACTTGCACGTCAACCAAATTGGTTTTTTTGAACCATGGAAATCAAGACTATAGATAACTAAAAATTATCTTCTTGAATTACTTGACCAATCGATCCTCATGAACTCGGTTGACATACAGTTGAAGCATTTCACGAATGGATGGTTCTGGTGGTGCTTGTGGTTGAAATTAAAAGGGGAAAAGATTGTAACCATCCTGTACTATACGCGTTTTTTGGGTTTGCATCCTAACGTGTTTTTTATAATTTAATGCATCCTGTTCTATACAAAATTTTGAAAGTGCATCCTTTAATATACAAAATTTAGAAAAAAACTAGTTTTATTAAATAAAAACTCGAATTTATTAAATAAATATGCAAACCATATTTTATCCTAATGTTTACCGGAACTAGTTTTATTAAATAAATAAAATTTATTATTTATTTAGTAATAAATTCGGTAATTTTTGCATATTTAATAAAATATGACGGAACTAGTTTTAAATAAATAATAAATTCACCGGAACTCACACAAAGTATATGGGTTTGAAAATATGCAACCTCACTCGCGAGACTAGGTGAGTTTCGACGAGTTTGGACGAGTTGATTGGTCGGAGGATGCACTTTCAAATTTTTTTGAAGTGCAGGATGCATTAAATTACAAAAAAAAAACGTTAGGATGCAAACCCAAAAAACGCGTATAGTACAGGATGGTTACAATCTTTTCCCCAAATTAAAATTACAATGATTAAAATTGTAATTGTAGTTGTTGGATCTGTTCGTTCAAGTTGATTGGTGGTCTTCCATCTTTTGATTTCACAACTTGAAAAAATTCACTCACACCAAAAATATAAAAAGTATCTAAATTAAAACTAATTTATCAATTGTATTATTTTCTAATAAAATCTACTTATCTGAGGCAATGACGCTAAAACTTGACCTCTCCCTATTTTACTAGGGGTTGGTTTGAGTTATAAAGACTTGTTCGTTCTTATTCTACCTAACCACAAAGTACGGTGCAGATGTAGTACAAAATGAGTAAGGTCAAAACTCACAAAGGACCATGTGATGATTTAATATTAACAAGTAATATGATCTAGATAATATAGTTTTATCTATACAATAGAAATGGGTTTGGTTTGCGCCATTACAAATGACAAACATGAATTATTTAGAAGTAATAACTAAGAAAGTGCAATTTATGAATTTTAGAAACTCAAGTGTTAAGAAATATTCTAGAGTTTGGAATCGTAATGATTTCTAAATGTTCATCCTTCTAAATCTATCAAGTATATTGTGATTCAATCAGCTTATAAGTCAATCACAATTATAGTTTAATCCTTCCCTCTAAGTGATTAAATCGATGATTCTAAGTATGAAAAAACATATCCATTCGAAATCATAAAACTCCAAACTGTTTTAATGATCTTTACGAATTCACTATTAATCACAAACCTCTCGATCTTGTTGATTAGAGTATTTTATGTTTGAAAGTCTATTGATAAACCTCTTCTCTCAAATTATGATTTATCAAACTACTTAATCTAGAAGATTTTTAATCAATTACAACTCTTAGAAATACAAATAGTTTTGAAGCACTTATGAACTAGTAAGATCAAAACACGGAAATATATGAGAGGGTCATACTTGAAGCGAAAGAAACATAAACATTATTCAATCAATATTCATCCGAATCTCAGAATGAGGAAAATTAGCTAGACATGTTTGAAAACTCAATTAAGAATTCCATTGAACACTTAGTTTGCATAATTAAAAGATAAAGGAAGACTGAACCCTTGAAGCTTGTGGATCCTCCCTCTTGTTTCGTGTTGCTTCTTTTCAAATTTACTCTCAAGCCTCTCAATTCTATATTATCTATGCCTTATGATGTTCATTGATGTTTCTGGACAGCTTCTAGGACACACTTTATAGTTTCAAAACAAATCTCATCCATTAACTACGAATTAAAGCAGTTCTGTAATGTCTTTGACCCGTTAGTGATCCCACTATCAACCGCTAACGGTCGCTACAAAATAGAAAATATTAGCATTTGAAGTATCAACCGCTACTCAGGTCGCTAATCATTTCAGTGAACTTGATACACTTTAGAGACCTCACTATTGACTGCTAAAGAGGTCGATAGTGAATCTCCGGGCTCCGTTGAATTGTGGGTTGCATGGTAGTGGATTCTTCTTTCCCTTTGCCTTAGTCCAACTCTTTATTATTATCATCATTTTGCTCTTTTGAGAACAAATAAGTTCCAAAAATTCTACAAAATAACAAAAATATACCAAACACGTAATAATATCCAAATTATATAAAAAAAGATTAAAAGTTGTTATATATGCACAAATAAGAGATGAAACCTAACTATATATGTCCCAGTATGTGTGTAAAACCCATGATTGTCAATTAACTAATACTTAGCATCCTACTTGACCCATTAAGACTCTCGATTAGCCACTAATAATGTGAAGCCTTTTTCACAAAATCTAGCTTAGTCAAACCACCAAACCCTGCTGTTTAGATCATAAATCTACACATAGTCGAGAATTCGAACAAGCTTTGGCAATAAAAGGTCTTCATTAGGTGACGAAATCCCGATCAAACCTAATATAAGAATAAGAACTTACATATCAGAATATGTGATGATTCAATTTTATTCTCTAATACCTTAACTACATTTACTAATTCTTAAATTACATGATAAGAAATATAACAAAGCACATATGACATAAACATTGTATTACCTTAACTTCTTTGAGTGCTTATTTAAAGGGTCACCAGCCCTTTTTGTACAGTGCACATACACATCTTTACTGGGAAAAACACACATACACACAACACATCAGATATCAGATCACATGTAATGCTTTAGGTTTGTTTTGTAAGACTTTAAATGTATTTTCTATACATAATGTGAAAACATAAAGACTTTAACATACCAGAAAAATATGATAATTTAAGCCTCTTTTATGGTACTTTAGATGTGTTTTGTAATACATTAACTATATTTTCTAATACATGATGTAAAAAAAGAAAAATTAAACCCCCAAAACATATATGATATTGTAAAGCCTATTGTGTGATACTTTAGATGTGATTTGTAATACTTTAAATGTATTTTCTAACACATAATGTAAAACAAAAAATAAAATCTCAAACATATATGATTATATTAGACTATTATGTGTTACTTTAAGATAATTATATGATACAAATATTTGTAGAAAAAATAACTTCGATCCTTCACCAACCCCTCTACCTGCTTTGCCATTCCTTTAGAAATCTTCACCTTCCTCATCGCATTTCCATTATAGCCCTCACCAGAAACCTCATTATTGGACTTCGTTGTCCGCTTCTTCAACAACATGCCATCATCCTTGGGTTTTTCAGTCAACACCTTGTCAATAGTGCCGACAACCTCCTTCAACAACACTTCATTAGCCACAAGCATATTATCAGACTTCTTCGACTTCTTTATTGGCTTATTCAATACCTTGTAATAATCATTGGGTTCTTCCGCCAACACCTTATCGCTGGGCCCGATAATCTCCTTCAGCAGCACTTCATTCATCACAAGTTTAGCGTCAGACTTCTTTGCCTTCTTCATTGGCTTCTTCAATACCTTGAAATCATCGTTAGGTTCATTAGCCAACACCTTCTCACTAGGCCAGGGGATGTCCTTTAACAACAGTTCATCAACTTTGTGATCTTCTCCCAAAACATTTACCGGAAGCTTATCATCGGATTTCTTCACCTTCTTCACTAGCTTCTTTAATACCTTGTCATTATAGTTTTATTTTACTGCCAACACCTCATCGCTGGACCTAGGGATCTCCTTCTCTAGCCCTTCAGTAACATTATGCTCATCTACCAAAGCCCTATCCAAAAGCTTCATTGGAGGCATCTTCTTCACAAGTTTCCTCAATCACATGACATCCTCTTTTATATTTTCACCAGCAATCGAAACTAGTTTTTTCGATGCGCTTAATCAGGCAATATCCCCTCAAACTAACAAAAGGTTTGCCATTTTATGGCCGTCTTTGAATACATCATGTTTTATATTATTGTCGTTGCTGGGATATGAAGTCCTTACCGCTCTTTTCTTTTTCATAAATCTACTTAAAAAAATAACATGCTATTTAACACACATAAACCTAACACACACACACAAAACAAAATAAAACACATAAAAAATGTCTCCCATGTATTGAAGAATTAGTGAACAAATATCACACAAAAAAATGAGCAAATTGTATTTTCTAACAAAAATCACACAAAAATCAGTGACACAAAAATCACACAAAAATCAAAAGTCACACAATGCACAAAACCAAAACCCTAGTTTCATAATAAACAGAAGATACGGCTATACACAACCACTAGTGCAGAAGCTGCATTCTAGAACAGAACATACTGGTGCATCTAGAAGGGTATTTAAAATACTGTTCTGAATTAAACTTTCTAAAACGGTATTTGAAATTACCGTTCTAGAAAGGTGATTTTCCAGAATGATTTTAAAATACCGTTCTGGAAAGTACACATTCCAAAACGGTCATGGAATGTAAGACAATCAAGAACGGTTTTAAGAAAACCCTTCTAGAAAGTCTTTTCAAAATTTAATACCGCCTGAATGAAAATTTTTACCGCCCAATTTTTTCTTTCTAGAATGGTATTTTTAAAACCGTTCTAGATTGACGATCATTTCAGAGAGGTATTAAAATACCGTTCTGGAATGTACGTCAATCTAGAAAGGTTTTGAGAAAACCGTTCTGGAAAGTCTTTTCGAAATATAATACCGCGTGAATGAAATTTTTTTGCCGCTAATATTATTTCTGTCCAGAACGGTATATTTAAAACTGTTCTGGATTGACAAACATTCCAGAACAATATTTTAATACCGTTCTGGACTGTATGTCAATCCAGAACAGTTTGAAAAAAACCGTTCTCGTAAGTAATTTCCAATTATAATAAAAATCCCACTTACGTTTTCTATTTCTTTTCTCTTTCTCTTTCTCTTTCTATTCTATTTCTTTTCTATTTTTTTCCCTCCGCCTTCTCTTCTAAACAACGCTTCGTCTTCCTCCTCTCTCTGCCGCTGCCGCGAGAGGTGGCCACCACCTCCTCAGACGGCCTCCTTCCCGTCCTCCCCCACATTAAGTCCTGAAAATCGACAGAATTTTCAAAAAACAGGCCTCGATCCCCATTTGAACGAAAATGGCAGAACACCAGTCGGCGTCCCTCCGGCCAAATTGGATGTGCATCAACCTTCCCCACATCTTGTTGATACTAACCCAGGTACCAATTTTAAAAAGAGAGCTACAATTGTGGCCAATTCAAATGTCCATTCGCATTTCAGAAATTCATTGACAGTTTTCCAAAAGTGAAGCCTAAAAATCTCGTTAAATTGGGATTTCTATGTATTTTTTTTCATTATTTTCTTCTTTGTAAGTATTTAGAAATCATAATTTTAATATCGTCCCCTCAACAAGCTCTGTTCAATACTCTGATCTGCTCCTTCTTTTGAGTGCTGGGATTTTTTTGGGATTGTTTTATATTAATTAGGTCTTGAGTATTAATGATAGTAATATTATAAGATTTTGCATTTTCCTGATTTTTGATTAATGAATTTAATAGCCCTTAATTTGTCCCCCTTCGATTTATCTTGAAACTTGCTCGCAGACGCATAGATCCAGTTTGATTGTAAGTTTTTGTGAGTTTTTATTTTCTTGTTTATGTTGATTGTAGTTATTTATTTATGCAGTGATGATGATTTGTGATTTTTATCTTGCCTGCCTGTGTGTTGATGATGTATATTAGTGCTTGTGTCATGTGTGAATTCCATCTACTTCAAAACATGCCGAATATTTTCATTATCTTTGTTATATTTATGTGGTTAACAACTGGAAAGTAAATCTAGTTTGCATGGATTTAATCTCAATATATATTACTTGTTTCTAGTCACCAATAATTATCATCATCTGTTTCACTTGTTCATGTCATTAATGATGCTGCAACTTTACAGTGAAAGGATTTCTTGTGTTTTGATTTCTTGGTCCCCAAATTTATTGTCCCCGAATTACATCAATCAAGCCGTGTTCCTTTCAGTCACGTTTACATCATCTATATGTCAACCCTGTTAATTGTGTACAATTGTTGATCGATGGATCTATTGTATTGGTCTTGTCATGGTCACCTTCGGGGCCCACCACAAGTAGTCCATAGTAAGCGTTTGCGATGTATAGGTCGGCACTCTTTCTGTCGAACCTTAGGCTTAAAGGACGTCCGCATCTCAACTCCAACTTCCCCTGCTTTTTTGTCGTTGAGTCCTTAGCTTGTGCACATAGCTCCAAACACCAGCAAATTAACAAAAATATAAGCATATGAAGTTAGTGGAGTTTGTGAAATAGAAGCAAATATTAAAAGGGTATTCATGATTTTCAAAGAAAAAGTATTATTTAATTATTTATTATTTATTAATTTAAATGGATTCGACCTCAAGAGTACTTTTGTTTGAAAACTATGAAAAAATAAAGAGTTTTTACCAGTTACGCGAGACGAGTGCAAATGGATGTTGCAATAGAATCCCGTCTCGGATTAGTGATATTCTCTTCTCCATAATTATGCGTTGGTCGGTGAAAATGAGAATAGTGAAATGTGATGAAGTAGGATTATAGAATGTATTTATAGTGATTCAGATTCATGTGATAATTATGATGGTACATTTATAGTGATTTAGTTTAAAGAGAGTGCTTGGTGAATAAGTTGTAAAAGTGCTCATTTGTTTCATTCTTTGTAGAAGTCGAACCAAAAATAGAATTAAGAGTTTTGTTTTTCTTTTTAATGATGTAAACACCCCCTTTTTTTTAAAAAATGTTGATATTTTCCAATTTTCTGTGTTTTTATATGTATCTAACTCAATAGTTCACATGTGGCCTTTTTTATTTCCTTCGAAGGTCTATGGGTGGTCTGTTATATTCTGAATGAGGCTTACGAAGATATTGAATTGCTTCAAATCATTTCAAGATTCTTATTACTATTTATGGTAAGTATGCCTAACCTGGTTTTATTTCTATTTTACCTTCACTTTCATTTCTCACATTTATATTGTTTTTTCTTGATTATTGTTTCCCAGACAAGTCTCCTTGTGCTGTCATTCTTTTCTATATCGATATCCCAGCCCCTCGTCACACTTACAAGCTTGAGGGAAAGGGACCACCCACCAAGCATTATGATGGGCCGGGCATTGGGTGTACTACCTGATAGCAGGCTTTTAGTAGAATGGGAATCTACCCAGTTGGTAAATCCTAATGAATCTTTTGATAAGCTTCTTTTGAACAAGAGATTTCGTCGCTCGTCTATGGAATTTGCTGTCGGGTGTCGAGTTATTGCCTTTTAGATCGTAATTCTTTCTAACTTTGGGTTAATTACTAAAAGAGACCTTATTGAGATGTTTGTCTATTTTAAGCTAGACTTGTCCTGTAAAAATTATAATTTGGTTCTATGTTTTAGTGTAGCCAGAGCAACTGCAGCTTAATGACCAGTGACATTGTGTGCGAGGCTCGACAACAGGTTTGTGATGTATACAAATTCGTATAGTTTATCTTTCTGAGATAATTTATTATATTTTTTTTATTTTTACCTTGCACAGGTCCTTAATTTCTTTAACGCGCTGCTCGGGAGTATAAATGTATGTTTACCTCTGGGGCAACAGCTGCATTGAAACTCACCGGCGAGACATTTGCTTGGGGCAATCAAAGTACTTTTGTGTACACGATGGAGAATCACAACAGCGCTCTTGGGATCAGAGAGTATCCTTTTCGTTGATTGATCTACTATACTACCCTGCTACATGGACCAATGTTTCTGTAAAAATGTTGTTGCCAATGTTACCCCCAAAGCTAATATTAGAAATATAATAGAAATCTCAGCTCATATCTTGCCCGTCGCAACGCTTCACAACTGTTTCCACTCAATCGCTTTCCCCCAGAAGATAACTTTCAACGCTATGCCGTCGAAAGGATTTCTCTTGGAGATATTTTCCGCCCCTCCAGCCGAATCTGTTTTCTGTCTGCTGTGCGTCTTGGCAGTCTCCAATTAAGTCTTCAATCTACTTGGAGGTTTGGTAAAAAAATTTACGTCTACAAAATCCTTATTTAAATAGATAACAAGTTCATTATCTGTGACTTTCATTTTGTTTTTAATTCTTCTTTTTTTGGAACATAGGAGCATTTGACTGGAACTCTTACCACCTTTCCAAAGGTTAGTGATTAAACATCATATATGAAAATAGTTTTAATTTACTCAATTTTTTTATTCACTTAAGGTGTTTGGATTTTTTCATTGTTGCTTATTATACTCAGGTCTCTCTTTCATTCGCGCAGGTTTTTGTCCCATAGGAAAGCAAAGAAAGAGGAAGAAAGAAGAGAAGAGAGAAGAGCACGGTATAGAGTTCGTCAGAAATCGCTGAAGCATAAGGTACATCTGAATTGATGTTATTTGTGTTGATTTTTTTTTTTACCACTTTGCATGTTGGAACCAAAAAATAATAAAGAGTGAATATTTTCCAAAGAATTCTTCAAAATTCATGTTTTTCCTGAACATTGTTATTTTGTATATCATATTCTTTAAACTGTGGTAGTTAGAAAGATAGGATCCAGGTTGCCTATAGGAAATATCCCATGCCTCTGAGAACTGATATTGCGTTCCCAGAAAGAACAAAGGCACTCTATTTTTTTTGCACTAGAACGCTTGCTTTCGATTAATCAGTTTGCAGGACTTGTGGGCTCCAAACTTATACTTCCATATAGTGCAGAACTTGCAACAAGTTGGCCATTCTTTTTTGCCTGCTATCAAAACAAGGTAGCAGACTTTGTTCTTCTGTTAAATGTGTTAGTGCTCAAGATCAAAAGAGTTATATACACTTTGAAGTAGTTTTAAGTTATTACTTTTTTAATAGTTACGCTTGTGAATTTATAAATTGAAACTCACTGGGATACATTGTTTATTTGGGCTGTTAGAGCCAATTTTAAACAACAAATTAAATGACATCGCAAATGAAAGAAATGGACTTTTCTCATCAACGCAAGTAATACATAGATGAACAAAAGCATGATTAAACATTGTTGTGCCCTTTCGGTTAGTTGTATGTAGAGTAGGAAATGAAGATGTTCATGAGCTCTTTGGTGCTCGTTTGAATAAAAGCTCGGCCGAGCTCATTTAGTAATGGTACTAGTTAAATAAGTTATCAACAATTCATTTAGTTATAATTTTTGGCTCGTTAGTGTTAGCAAATTCCTTAGTAAACTAATATTGTTATTATTTAAACTGCTCGTACATAATAATAGTTTTATCACAAAAATTTTATTTTGCGTGGAAGTTAAAACAAACTATAATATTCTTTACAAGAATATTCATACATCATTATGCCTAAAATAATGTACAGACATCATTGTTAATGTTTCTAGAATTAATCTAATTGATGTCGACAGGGCATAAGTCACCATATAATTATGTATTAATTTAATACTATAATAAGCATATAACGAGAATGCCTTTTTTTTCCAACATGTATACGGTATATTATTCCAATGATTACTGTTATTATGGAGTATTTATTTGTTGAAACTGGCTTAGAAAAACTTGAGTTTGACTCGGTTTAGTTTAATAAGTCGCCATTTATTTAAATTTAAAAACAAGTTATATGTTATTTTTACCATTTTGTTAATGAAGTTTAGGATCATATTGAAGGATGTATCACAAATTTTAGGATGAACTGCATTTGCCTTTTTTAGTTTAAACATCACATGCAAGTTCACTTACCATTCTCTCTCTTTTTGATAATATCATGCTTTTTTCATATTAGCATGATCAAAGCATACACACATGCACAAGTTACTCATTTTTCATGCTATGAATTTTTCAATTATTATTTTTTGTGACGACAGCTTGTGCCGAAGCAATGGAGAGAAATGGGTCGTCGGAAGAAGAGGTTGATGTGAACAACAGTTTCGTAAACCCTCAAGCGGAGGATCGAGAGCTCAAAGGCCAGCTTTTACGGAAATACAGCTGTTTTTGGGGCAGCCTCAAGCAGGAATTCATGAAGAAGAGAAAGATAGGGAAGCTACTTAAGGAGGCTCGCCAACAGTTACTCCTCGACTGGTGGAGCAGGCATTATCTTTTTCATGAAGACTTTATCTTTTTTTTTTCATATAGTTGAATAAAAAATATTATTGTATTAATATTAGTTTTAGTTTGCCGTATCTTAGATTTTATTGAAATTTGGTGATATAATTAATGTAATCACAGTATTTATTATTATTGATTTTGGTGTATTCCTGCTTTCATTTTATTTTTTTTTAATTTTTTAAACTTTCTAGAAGGTAACTTTTCTAAAACCGTTCTAGTAAATGGACTTTTCAGAACGGTATTAACAAAAATCGATTTGGAAAGTTTATCTTACCAGAACGGTATCTGAAAATACCGTTTTGGAAAATCGCACTTTTAGAACGGTATTTTCAAATACCGTTCTGGTAAGTTACTTTTTAGAACGGTATTTCAAAATACCGTTCTAGAAAGAGAGACAGAACGGTATTTTCAGATACCGTTCTGGAAAGTCGCACTTTTAGAACGGTATTTTCAAATACCGTTCTGGTAAGTTGTACTTTCCAGAACGATTTTTTTAAAATACCGTTATGAAAAGTGAGACTTTCCAAAACAGTATTTGAAAATACCGTTCTGGAAAGAGAGACTTTTCAGAACGGTATTTGAAAATACCGTTCTGGAAAGTTGGACATTCCAGAACGGTATTTGAAAAAACCGAACTGGAAAGTGGCGGATAAGTATAGGATGGTACCATTCTAGAACAGAAAAATTATTTTCTAGAACAGTTTTTTTTTTACCTTTCTAGAAAGTCTGCCAATCCAGAAGGGTAAAAAAAGGCGTTTTGAAAAGTCTGCCAATCCAGAACTATGTCACTACAGAAGGTACAGAAAGGCGTTCTGGATAAGCAGAATTACCCTTCTGAATATGCAGTTTCTGCACTAGTGAACACTATACATCGAAAAAATAAGAACAAAAAAAACCTAGTTTGTATATGCAAAGTAATCAACGGACAAGAGAATGCATCAGGATACAAAATCCGAACACAGAAAAGCAGATTTTGAAGAACATTCAAATCATATATGAAATGAAAAACACAAAAATTATAAATATTGGAAAATATCTGAAATAAAGATCGAAGGAAATATAGAGAGAATTACGTTGATTCAAACTGTTGAAGTCGCCACTAATGATACTCAGTAGATTCTCGTCTCCACCGCAAATAAAAATCGTTGGCAATTTTTCTCTCAAATCTCCAGAACTTTCGGGGTGTGGGTGTTTGTGCGTAAATATGAACAATCATTTTATTTAAATAAGTAGGTGGCACGAATCAGTTGGGCTTGGTGGGCGGGCGGGTTCTTGGGTGGCAAAAGTCAATTTATAAAAGTGGTAAGAAGTGATCTCATATAATGAGATCAATCTCCCTCAACTATTTCACAAACAAATATTCTTAATAAGGAATAGTACTTTTTCCGGAATTATTCTTGGATAATCTGGAGTTGCTCAATGTCAAGATATTTCTTTTCCTATTATGTATCCATGTGAGGATAGACAAGTAAGAATGAAATATTAATATCAACAATAGTAGTTGATCAAAACTTTCACTAGCCACGTGATCTATTGATTATCAAATTACTTATTACAATTTTCTTTTAGTTACATAATAATGTATATAATAGATTAAAAATAATCTAACACCATTTGACTTAATCAAACGTCACGAATACGCATCATCAACCCAGATGCAACCCATATTTCGCATTGAATGTTAAGAAATGGCACAAATAGCATTATCTATATATACATAGTTTCTCCAAATTTTAACTGCACAAAATGTATAAAAGCAGAACCGGGAATATACGCAAGTAAATGAAATGTAAGTGTAGGACCTGATACAAATAAGACGAAAGTAGAGAGAATGCGGAGAACACACAAGTTTCTTAATTTGAAGTGCCCAAATAGAACAAGGTGTCTTAGATATTCTTCTGAATTTCCAACTAGAGATTCTTGAATGGCTCTTTCTGGTCTCTTCCTAAGATCCATATCTCAGGGTCAGGCGCCGATGAGCACGTACGCTCGGTAGCAGCCGGAAGTTGCTTCTCTTCTCAACTCGTTTAAGTCAACCGATGCCGCTCCTACGGACCCTTGTTTACGAAAGACTCATGTAACCATATTTACTTGCTTGAACATGATTTCTTTCCAAAAGAAAGTAAAGTCAAAATCGTTTGGGGGTAAGGGGAATGGAGGAACCATTAATCAAAGAAAGAATAAACACATTTTGGGGAAATCATCCTTTACCAAGTTTGAAGTACTTAATTGTAAAAACAAAACAAAAAAAGTGAGAATTCTCAAAAACATGTTTTGGATTACTTGTGTTAATTGGTGTCAACATTGTTGTTGATAGATAACGAACGAGAGTTGCGAATTGCACTGGAATTGATGTGGATTTATATTGAATAAAGTTTAGATCGCATAGAGCGTCATAATTTCTCCCGATTTCTAAGTTATTTTCCCTGAATAACGTCTGTTTCACTTAGTCAAATTGCCTTTCTATGTGCAAATAGTGTGCTTGAAGGTGTTCTTATGTCAACAAGGCATGGCCCATTAAATATGTAAATATGAAAAAATCTCTAAATTAATAACATGTCACATATTTTCAAATGCAAAATAATAGTATTAGAGATTAAATATGTAAATATGAAAGAATTTCTAAATTAATAACATGTCACATATTTTCAAATGCAAAATAATAGTATTAGAGATGCTCTGAACCTGAGTTGGACTAGTTTTGTCCACCTAGGACCCGTTTATATAGACCCGCATCAACCCATTCTTCAGAGGCATGATCTGGTTTTAACCCGCCAATTGCCACCCTTTCTCCTAATTTCCCTAGCTAGCCTTTTGAGTACTAATGGACGATTTTAGCCTCGAGAAACGTGCGTCCCAATATTGATTCACAGCCATGAATCCAACTCTGAAATAAATTACGCGTCGGGTCCGAGCCGCCGCAATTGTGATTAGTTGAGTACAAAAGGTTTGAAAGAGCCACGTCATCCCCCGCTTTATACGTGGCGCGTTCCAGCTCTTGAGTCCTCCCTGCCATTGCCTCCTCCACCGTTGACTACATTAAAATTTTCACTATAACACAAACACCTCCTCCAGCTATTCCGATTCTTTTCGTTTTTCCTTTTTCTATATTAATTAAAACCAAAGCTCAAAATAAATTGCGTACACTCAAAATATTTCATGTTGCACCTCTCTCCTTCTAGACCAAACTTATTAGCTAGGAATCCTACAGGCTGTTCCAAATTTCCTTCCTCCCTAAGAGCAGCTCAATTAGTTTTCTTCCTAGGTAAATTCTCGTGGTTAATTCGCGCCTTCTTTTCCCGTTGAAAATTCGATTTTGTTTTTTAAGTTCGGAAAATATATACGATTTGTGGTTTCTTGTGTTTGAAGAATTGTTTCTGCAAATCCAGCGTAAAATCTGGTTTTCTTACGTAATCATTTAGACTTTTCGAATCCCAGTCAATTGGGAAATTATTTCTTCATATTCAATAAATCTTATCTACGTGAATGTGAATCAGAATTTAGTAGGATATAATTGTGATTTTTCTGGGGATTTCTTGAATAATAATAGACGTGAAGAACAAGAAGTACACCTTCTCCTTATCTCTTTCTCTCTCTCTCTCTCCCTCTATATATATATACATAGATGTGCATTGCAATCATACGTACATTGAATGTTATATATTAGATTTTTTATTCAATTCATTAATTTCTGCAGTTTCAACTTTGGAAGATGGATATTACTTACAAGCCATACATTGATCCAGATATCGAAGTACTTATCGAAAGAATTCATCCACCGAGGTTAATTTCTAGCATTTAAATCTTTTCATTGCACTCATTAAATTTTATGTGATTTTACATCTATTTGATTTACTCACTTATTGAGGTTTTCAGGGTTTGTGTTGACAATGATACCTACCCAGATTGCACTCTTGTGAAGGTTAGTACAAATTTGATTGAATTTCATCATCATTTTCTTCTTCGTTAAGTAATAATTGTATTTATTTGATAATTTGGTTAATTTCCATTAATTGAAAAACTAGGGTTCCTACTAGTCTTTTTCTTATTTTGCCAAAATTGGGTATTTTGAAAATTATATATTCTTGAAGTTCTCAAGATTCGAGTAAACATTCTTAAGCAAACACTACTGGTAGTTAGATTGAGGTCAAAAGATTAGATATCTAAACTGAGAATAATATTTAAGGTTTTTTTAGTACTAGGCGCATGAGCTTTAATTTGTTGGATATAATAATTCAGCATCCCACTAATCATGGAAAAGTTCCCTATAATTAGTGGGTTATCCAGATTTTATTAAGCATAATAAAACTATTAATTTTTGGTTAAATTGTATGGAGTAATACTTCAAAATATATAGGTTTGTCCTGCCAAAGAAAAAAAAAACAATAATAATAATATAACTTTTGTGGGGCTCAGTGTCTTGTTTGGGGACCATTTTTGCATAAAGAACATAGTTTCAAGTTCCAAGATCTCTGCAATTAGTGTTAAATCTGCGGTCAATATGCTGACTGGAAGCCAGAAAATGACCTCTGACTGTGAAAAAAAGAAAAGACAAGCTGTCATTTTCTGTCATTTGTTTTACCAAACAAACTGCTTTTTTGCTCACAGGTTGATAGTGCTAATAAGCACGGGATGCTTCTGGAAATGGTCCAAGTTCTTACCGATCTCGACCTCGTGATCTCCAAATCATACATCTCATCGGACGGTGGTTGGTTGATGGATGGTGAGTTAAATATTTATTAGAAAATATTATAATGGTATTATATAGTATTTTTTAGCATATCTTGTCTTGAATTAACTAATAAGAAAATCACCTTTCTGATTCATGTACGAGTCATCCCATCGTTATTTGGGTGTTTGTATATTCATTTGGGATTTGTTTTGTTTGCTTGGTTTTTAGTCTTCCATGTGACAGATCAGCTGGGCAACAAACTCCACGACGATGTTAGCCTCACAGATTACATCGAAGAGGTGACTTACTTATTTATTTTAAATCGAACTTCGTTTTTCGTTGTTATTCAATAAATTCGAATATCTTATTTCATTTGGTGTTTTGATACATCATCTTACACGTGGCACTAATTTAATTATTGAGTTGAATAAAGATGAAATAGAAAATGAAACAGAAGGGGACCCACGTGATTAGTATTAGGTTCCGAAAACTGAAACCGAGAATTTGATAATTCTATAGGGCATTTGCGCGAGTAGGCAGGCTTGGAGGGATGCTTACAAAATCAGCATCGGCCGAGAAGTCCGGCCCAGGCACATGCTGGCGGACCATATGGCCCTCGAGATGACCGGGATCGACAGACCCGGCCTGATGTCGGAAATGTCGGCCGTCCTCGCCGAGCTGGCGTGCCATGTTACCGGTGCGGTGGCGTGGACTCACAACGGGCGAGCGGCATGCATTATCTACATGGAGGATAGTGGGAAGGCCGGGGGGATCATGGACCCTTGTCGGGTGGCCCAGGTGCAGGCCCAGCTCGAGAACGTGGTGGAAGCCCATCACTACAAGGACGAGCGACGGAGCGTGAGGCTGGCGGCCCCGGCCCCCGGCCGGACCCACACAGAGAGGCGGCTCCACCAGCTGCTGGCAGGCGACAGGGACTACGAGGAGAGCTGTTCATGTTGCGGTGGGAATAGCGAAGGCGACGATTTTTACGTGTACGGAGGGTGTCATAAAGGGCAGAAGAAGGGGTGTGACGGGGCCCATGTGAGGATCGAAAATTGTAAAGAATATTCGATTATTAATATAAGGAGTAGGGATAGGACGAAGCTTTTGTTTGATACGTTGTGCGTTTTGACGGACCTTCAGTATGTGGTTTATCACGCGGCCATTAGCTCTCAGGGATCAACTGCGTTCCAGGTAAACACACATACGAGGAATGTTTTCAATTTCAATTTTTCCCGTTCTTGATTTTTCTTTTTCTTTTTTTTTTCATTTGAATTCTGAATTTCTGTAATCAGGAGTATTATGTAAGGCACAAAGATGGGCACATTTTGAATTCGGAAGGTGAAAAGCACCTGGTTACCCAGTGCTTGATTGCTGCCACAGAAAGAAGAGTTTCTCATGTATGTTATAAAGAGTTTTAACTTCAACAAAAATAATTTTTAGCCATGTTTTTCTGACTTCAATTTTCGATTTTGCCCTTAATTTTTTCAATTGATTTAGACTTGTACATACGGGATCGATTTTCTTAAAATGCAAGTAACTCATCAAAAACTTGTTAAGGGTATAACTGAATTTACATGTCAAATTGGCCGAAAAAACATGTTTTTGAAAAATATGGCTAGTTACATGTTTCTCTTCCTTTCTAAGTTCTAACAATCAGGTTATCACCATTAATACAATTTTTTGTTGCAGGGACTGAAACTGGATATTTGCACGAAAAACAGAACCGGGCTGTTATCAGACGTTACGCGAGTATTCCGAGAGAACGGTCTGTCGATAATGAGATCGGAGATCGGCATTCGTGGTGGCTACGCGATCGGGACATTTTACGTGAAAGACACGACTGGGGAGAATGTGAATTCGGAGACACTCGAGGCGATAAGACAAGAAATCGGAGGGGACATTATCGTGGATAACAAATCACCGGGGATGTCTCCAGCTGTCTCGCCAGCAAGGACGAGCACGAGCAGTAACAGCGGAATGGAAGAACGGTCGAGGTTTTCGTTAGGGAACTTGCTATGGTCGCAGCTCGAGCGGATTTCCAGCAATTTCAGACCCATCAAATAATGATCATTATTAATTTTGCAGTGCTAGTTATATGACATGTAGGGCAATTAATTCAGGCGCATTAACTAAGAATCCTGATTTCTCAATTAAGAATCTAGTTAGCATCTTCAAATTAGTTACTGCATTGTAAATATAGGCGAGGAAATAATTGGTGTCTAATTGCAGGTATATATATGTTTGTGGGAACTAATTCGCTGATCTTTTTTGAGTTTAATTTGCATTCAACTAAAGGAAATTTTAGCAAAAACAACGCGTTCACTTTTTTCCCCCTAGACTTTGTTGTTAAGTTGGTTTCGTAGCTATAACGCTTGCAATTTTGATCCTATAAACATCTTAGGTTATAATTTTGGCTCGTAATGGTTTAGTCTTGTGTCATTTTAGTCTCATGTAATTTATTCTGGGCTAAATTTGATTTTGAAAGAGTTTTCAAATATTACATTAATTAACCAAAATTGGCAGACCACCATACTACAATGTCAATTTTACAATGAAGCCCTTTTGCCATTATTGAAAACAACCTTAGAATTCAAATTCAAGCTTCATTTTATGTATGGCAATAGCAATGTAAGTTGATAACTTTAATTTGAGGTGTCAAACAAATACTTAATTAATCAATTCATGAGAAACTCAATGAAACATGCACACTCGAAACAATTATATCAACCTCCCAAAATCTTCTATGATTCTTCCTCGCGATATTATTCTGTACAAATACTTTTTCTTTTTTCTGTTTTTTTAACAAAAGGAATTATATATTAAAGACGATGGAAATTATCCAACAACAATTGACAAATGGGGCACAAGAGACAATCTCAGCTAAAGAGATATTTTTAACATAATAACCAAGATAACGAGCAACTAGATTATGATCATGTTCAACCCAAAATATATATAGCTCGCCATTTGCGGCAAGTATTGTTGGAATACGTAGAGACCAGAATTATACTTGTGCATCGAAAATTTTAAGAAAATTTAGATTTAATAAATTTATATCGTGAACAAATATATTTACACGATAAATAAATAAGAGAAAGAATGAAAACCTTATAATAAATTCAAATTCGAGTTTAATACTAAGGTATCCACGTAATTAATTCTCCGATTGTAAGATTCAATTTCAGTGTATTGTTATCGTGAATAAAGTTAGGAAATCCCACGAGAGTTAAAGAACTTTCAATCTTAAAATTAAGCGACGTTTGATGATGATGTTTCTCTAAAAACTCATTTTACAACATATGACTTTATGTTATATTTATATTAGGTACATAAGAGAACCATAATCCTAAAAAGGGTTGAACTATCTAGACATGAGCCCAAAACAGTTTTGACCCAAGTACTTTTATTAATATAACATAGATAATTAAGTTTTTATTCAATTTAAATTAATTGAATAATTTCTATCAAATAGAAATTAACATCATAATTATTAACAATTAAATATTACAATTCAAAATTGAATATTTAATACTTTCTTGATACTTTCTTAAGTCGGAAAAATAATCGCATATAATGTGATCCTATACGCCTTTATATATGATATCAATCCAGTGATAATCCAAACAAAACTACTAGACGGGTTAGTCGGACGAACTCAATATATAATGAACATTCACTTGAACTTAGCGAATTATAACCTTTATACAAAGTTTTGGTGAAACTCCTTTCATTATGAATCACTCGATTAACCTTAATATTTATCCAAGTGCCTATCTCAATAGATTAATCAATTTATCTCATTTTTATTAGTCGACAACTAAACCATAATCAAGTATTATAGTGAATATGTCTCTTGCATTGCTCAATGACTTTAGTCGACCTAATATAAAGATTATGAGTGATCTCTCTCGAAGTTTCAATCTAGGAATGAATTCTTTCTTGGCTCAGCTACCACCTTAATTTACATCATGATGCACCCAACACAAGCCATATCTTCCTCAAAAGGCGTGCAAGCATTAGTCATGGTCAAGATACATCACTCAGTAAACAAGGTGCGTATTGACCTCAAGTCAAAGGATTATCACACACTTTATACATGGATAAGTCTATAGACATTCGACAAATAGCTTATCACCAGGGTTTACCAATACTCTCTAAAGTATCCATTTGTCCATCACGAATAACAATTATTCGCAGTCGTGAGACTAACTACATTCTCTAAGAATATGATCCAGACCACATGCCGACATGTATTATATTATCAATATCCCAATCTTGATAATTATTAGTCGGGACTATTTTAAGAGTAACGTTATATCATTGACATCTCACCATATCAATGAAAATATTAATTCACGGAAAAATTTATATGAATAATTGCAAACAGTCAAAACAATAATTCAATAAATACAATGCCTTATATATAACGATATATATAATAATTATGATCAAGTACAATATTTTCAAATTTGATTGTCTCTAAGACATTAATACTTTCAATTTCCCACTTGGACTAGAGCCAAGCACCTACATATCTAATACAAGGTTTATAAAATGTTCATCATGTGACCTAGAACATGATAAATTAGAATACACTCTATTTTAATTTTTTCTATTTGCATTATCTCCCTGATCAAGTGGTAGCGTCTTAGTACATGCTTGTTACTGTTCATGTATCTCAGTTCCTTTACTTGCGCAATAGCACCAGTGTTGTCAAAATACAACGGTATTGATGCTAGGAACTACCCCTATTTTCTTAAGAATTCTTTTATCGAGAAAACTTCTTTAGCTGCCTCTTATGCAGCAATGTACTCAGCTTCAATATATCGAATCAGCAGCAGTAGTTTGTTTGGAAGTATTACAACTTACTTACCCTATCATTGAAAATGAATGCATATCTGATTATGACTTATAGTTATCATTGTCTGTTTGGAAACTAGCATCATTATCTGCAGTAACTGCCAGTTCCTTTTGTCCCCCATAGTCTAATAAATATTTTATAGTTCTTTCAAAGATACTTAAGAATACTCTTGACTACTTTTTAGTGTTCTTCCCCAGGATCATGTTGAAATCTCCCAGCATTCTAAGTGCATAGGCCACATATGGACTTGTGCAAATCATGACATATATGATAGATCCTATTACCGATTGTATAGGATTCTTATCATGCACTCAAGTTCCATATTAGAAGAAAAATCATCCTTCTATGATACTTGATACCATGATTCATTAGGATATTTTCCCTGTTGGAATTTTTCATTGAGTATAGTCTTAACACTTTATCTATGTACATGGATTGTGAAAGCCCCAACATTATATTAGGTCTATCCCGGTTGATCTTAATTCAAAGAATATAACAGGTTTCACCCAAGTCATTCATCATGAATGTGTTAGACAACCAATTATTTACTAATTGGATGACAAAGTTATCATTTTCAATTATCAATATGTTATCAACATATATAATAATAATAAAAAATACTCCCTCCAATGCATTTACTATAAACGCATGAATCTTCTTTGTTTCTGACAAAATCAAATGATTTTATTGCTTTGTCAAAATAAATATTCCAACTTCTAGAGGCTTGTTTAAATCCATAAATGAACTTTTCTAGCGTGCATACCGTTTTTGGTTTCGATCCAGATGTAAAACCTTCTGCTTATATCATATACACTTACTCGGTCAAGTCACCATTGAGGAAAGCAGTTTTAACATCCATCTGCCAAATATAGTAATCATAGTATGCATCTATAGTAAGTAAAATCCTAAAGGACTTGATTTTTGCAACCGGAGAAAAGATTTCATCATATTCAATTCCTTCTCGTTGACTATAACCTTTTGCTACCAAACTATTCTTGTAGATTTGTACCTTGCCACTTCAATCGATCTTCTTCTTGAAGACTCATTTGTATCTAATAGGTTTAACCCCAACTGGCAAGTCAATCAAGTTCTAAATTTGTGTACATCAAGTCCATTTCTGATTTCATGGCTTCAAGCAACCTCTTTGAGTCAATGTCTAACATAACCTCAGTGTAATTTCTAGGTTCATCATCGTCCTAAATTTCCATGTCACCTTGAACCTCCACAAGAAGGTTTGGTCTTCCTGGTTATTGATGAAATTTAGTAGACTTACGAAATTGGTTGTCATGTGTTTGAGTGATTTGAGTGTTCAGATCATGGGAAAGTTCTCATGTGCTGGATGGCCCATCACTTTGAGATCCCTTAGAAGTGTCATCAATATGAACTTCCTGATAAGGGAGTTGTGCAACCATTTCTTGGTCTTTCATTCATTGTGATGATAAGTTTTGCATTACTGAATTAATTCTAACAATGCTCCCACTGGCTGAAGATTGTCCTCTAAGTGACAAATCTTCACCATAGGAATGACCAGAAGCTCCCACCAAATTCTTATCTAGGTCATTAGACAAGTTTTCAACCTCCATGCCACTTTGTGGTTCTTGAATTTTTTAAAGTTCTACCTTACTTCGACTCCTTTCCTTGTAGACATAGTCTTCCTCAAGGAAAGTCACTTGCTTGGAAATAATGACCTTATGTTCTCCAGGAAGACATAATAGTATCTTCATGTTTATTTAGGATACCCCACAAAATAACATTTCTCACTTTTAGATTCCAACTTTTCAGTAAGACATCTTCTTTACATATGCGGGGCAACCCCAGGTTCACATGTGCGTAAGTGCTGGCTTCTTGCCATGCCATAACTCATATGGAGTTATATCTACTAACTTTAATAGAATTCTATTCATAACATAGATTGAGTTCAGTAAAGCATAAATCACTACAAAAAAGTCCGGCTATACTGACGGCCATCTGGCCGTCAACATTACTGACGGCTTTCCGGATTTACTGACGGCCTAGGCCGTCAGCAACTTTTCCTATTAGGAACCCCTCAGGGAATGTGCGGGAATTTATCCCGCTTAATTATCCTAACGGCCCTGTCCGTCAGGATATAGTTTTTTAAAAAAAAAATCATGAATATATATATCCTGACGGGGAAGGACGTCAGGATAATTGTAGTGGCTTTCTTGACGGCCGTTGAGCGTCAGGATTCTAAATATCCTGATGGCCTTACACGTCAGTGTATAAGTAAAATTCTTGACGGGCCTTGGTCGTCAGTATTCTAACCTAAAAAATCCTTCCCCGCCTACATTCTGCACAACACGCAGTCAACAAAAAAAATAATAAATAAAAAACCCTCCCGGCCCAAAACCCCTGCCACCCATCGCAGACCATCCGCCGTCGCCGTCCAGCTGCCGCCGTCGCCGTCGCTGTTGCTTAGGAGGAAGAGAAGCTTTCCCTGTCACCATCGGGTGGGAGAAAGAGAAGAAGTCGTCGTCGCCCTCCGTCGCCAAACTTTCTTGACCTCGTAAGTGTATTTCTAGACTTTTTTTTCTAATTAACTTTGATTATTCTTATTTTTGGTGGATTTTTGTTTAATTTGTTGTAGTGTGAGTTGATGGTTGCTTTTAGAATCGATTATTGGTGTTTATTTTTCTGTTATTGTGAAAATTTGGTCCTTCTGAATTACATGCTATTTTATTTACTTTTAGTTGATATATAATTAGGGTTTTCATTTATTTGTTTTCGTATGTGTTAATTGGAGGTAATTGAAGGGTTAAAATTTGGAGCACTAAATTTATAGAGCTCTTTGTTATTGAACTTGCAATATTGCAAGAGAACTTGGATTTCGAAGAATGAGTTCACTACTTTGTTGTAAATTCGTGTGCGGGTGTTTGGTAATTTTATCGATTTTTATTATTTAACACTTGTGCCAATAGTGCATTTGATTTTGAATAATCCCATTATCAATCCATCTTCTCAATTATTGCTCTTAAAAACTATTAAGGGAGAATGAAAAAAAAATAAAAAAATTTAAAATTAATTTGGGATTTAAATAGTTTAATATAAATTGGAGTTAATTTATCATTCTGTTTTTATTTTAATTTGAAAATAAATTTATAGTTTTTAAAATAATTTTAAATTAAATAAAAATTTATTTAAAATTCTATTTTTACTTTCTAGTTAAATAATTAGGTTTCAAATAGAGTTTAATTTATAAGTAAAGTTTTGATTTCAAATTAAGGGTCTAATCGTAAATAATTTTGAAATTAGGGTTTAAATTGGTAATTTTTTAGAAAAATACGTACACAAAGTATATAATTAGATAGTTATGGGTTACTTTAGTAAATAATTAGGAAAATAGGGTTTCATTGTATTAACTTAGATTGATAGGGTCTGCTTTTAAATTTAGATAAGTTTTAGTTGCCCATCTTATGCACCCATTATATTGTATATATATTGTTCATGCATGGGAGGCTGTGGTGATCGGCCGGGATTTTAAAAAAAATATATATTTTACATGCATGGGGGCCGTGGTGATCGGCCGGGGTTTAATTTTATTTATATATATTATTTTCATTGGTGTTGTTGGTTGTATGTCGTCGGATGTTGACGTGGGTTACGGCACCGGCCGGGAGGTGTTGTCCCTCCAATAGCGGGTTTTCAATTTTTTTTTAAAAAAACGTGATAGGGTGTCACGTGGTTTTATTTAAATTTTCAAAATATTTTTTAAAAATGTGACGGTGATAATTTCTTATTTGGAACCTTGGCGAAGTGACGCGATTCATATTGTTGTAGAGAATCAATTATATATAGATCACTCGTTTGAGAATTAATATCAGACAGAAAATTTTGAAACTAAGTTTCGAATTATTCCAATATTCCTTAGACCCATTTGAGATTTAGTATCAAATATAGAGTTTGATACTAAATTTCGCATTGTCCCATTTTTGGACAGTTTGAGAACGTGACTTGTAGTATGGTTATCATATGTGTATATCTTTTTTTAGTTTTGAAATTTCTGTCATCTCTCTAATTGTTATCGGGTGCACTGAAATATACGTGTACTACGAGAACTCGATGCTGCCAAAATTTTTAATCTAAGAAAAATGCATATTTTAAGATAATACATACTACTAAATGTCATATTCTTGAATGGGATAGAAGTCTTACCAATCATAACTCGAATTACTCATTCTTCTTGTATGCTACCGAAGTTTTGCCACGTTCTTTTTAGGCCATTGATTCTATAATCATGAATAACACTCAAAAATCTTAGGATGGTTGGTGATCATAGTTGGATGTATAAATGGAATATTGCTGGATTTTTAAATCCGGCGTCGTGACCGGTGTAGATAGTTTCGTACAATTTGCACTCACGCATGATTCTGAAGAGAGGGACAGTGATAAACTAAAATGCCCTTGCCCATGAACTAAGTGTAGAAACTTTAGTTATAGGTCTATCGATGAGATAAAATGTCACCTCGGTACCAAAGGGTTCATTGCTGATTACTACATTTGGACTCATCACGGGGAAACAGATCTCGTCTCATCGCTTGCAGATATTGAAGTCGGGGGATCATCATCAAATGCATACGTCGGTATGGTGCAAGATGTTTCCGGTACCAATTTCGATATAAATGATATTGAGTTAGAGGAATCACGTAATCCCGAGGCAAAGAAATTCTTTAATATTCTGAAAGCTACAAAAAAACTTTGTATCCTGGTTGCAAGAAACACAACCGGTTGTCTTTAGTTGCCCATCTTATGAATTTGAAATTGAAGCATGGCATTTCTCAGAAATGTTATGATCAATTTATTGATTTAATCATAGATATCGTGCCAAAAGACAACAATGTTGCAGATAGTTTCTATGAAAGTAAGAAGTTGTTGAGAGGTATGGGGTTACCGGTAGAGAAGATAGATTGTTGCGTGAAGAACTACATGATTTATTGGAAGGATGATTTGAATCTGGATAATTGCATGTTTTGTGATCATCCACGGTTCAAACCCGCGAAGAAGGGACAAGCTAAACGACACAAGTCCAACTTAGTTTCGTACAAGAGGATGTTTTAATTTCCTCTAACGGCCCGCATGCAGAGGTTGTACACATCTAAAACAACGGAAAAAGATATGTGGTGGCATGCAGAACATATTGTAGAGGATGGTGTCATGCGTCACCCGTCAAATTCTGAGGCTTGGAGGCACTTCGATCAAACTCATCCAGAGTTCGCCGATGAAACTCGAAACATAAGATTGGGTCTATGTACAGATGGACTTCAACCTTTTGGAAGTTTTGGAAAACAATAATCATCGTGGCCGTTGATTGTCACACCATAAAGTTTGCCTCCGTAGATGTGCATGAAAGAGCAGTACATGTTTCTCAGCGTTCTCATCCCGGGCCTACAGAACCCTAAAGATAAGTTAGATGTTTTTCTACAGCCGTTGATTGAGGAGCTGAAGCAGGTGTGGTCCGACGGTGCTCTCTCGTACGATGTATCTAAAATAGAATTTTCAGTTGCGAGCGGCCCTTATGTGGACCATTAGAGATTTTCCTGCCTACTCGATGTTGTTCGATTGGAGTGCGGCTGCTTGTCCATATTGCATGGAGCATTCAGATGTTTTTACCCTGCAAAAGAGCATGAAGCAATCATGGTTTGATAACCATCGTAAATTTGTAGAATGTGATCATCGACTTTGTCAAGATAAGAAAATTTTAGGAAAAATAGACAGTTTGAAGCTCTGCCGCTGCACGTCCATTCTGGAACAGAGATTTTGGCTGAAATTGAAAGGCTAAGACTTCTGAAAGTAATCGATAAAAATGCAGAACGTGTGAACGGACTAATAACGAAGAATAGTGGTTGTAGAAAAAGAAGTATTTTTTGGGATTTGCCTTACTGGAGCACTAACTTGATTCGTCATAATTTAGACGTTATGCACATTGAGAAAAATGTTTTTGATAATGTGTTTAACACGGTGATGAATGTCAAAGGGAAGACAAAAGACACTTCGAAATCAAGAGATGAGTTAGCAGAATAATGTCACCATCCCAAACTTCATGCAGACGCATCAGGAAAGTATCCCAAAGCGTCGTACACGCTCGATAAGTCATCGAAAGTTGCATTGTGTGAATGGATAAATGATCGTAAATTTCCAGTCGGGTACGCATCAAATCTAGGTCGCTGTGTTGATATGAAAGGGTTGAGATTTTACGAGATGAAAACCCATGATTGTCACGTGTTTATGCAGTGGTTGATCTCAATTGCATTTCGAGAACTGCTTCCTCATCCTGTGTGGAAGGCACTAACAGATCTAAGTTTGTTTTTCAAAGATCTGAGTGCGAGAGTCATTGGAATTGCTGATATMAGTRGTTWAGAGCGTGACATTCCCCTAATACTCTGTCAACTTGAGATGATATTTCCACCAAGTTTCTTCGATTCAATGAAACATTTGCCCATCCACTTACCGTACGAAGCGAGATTTGCTAGTCCAGTGCAATATAGGTGGATGTATCCTTTCGAGATGTATCTGCGCAAGTTGAAAAACAACGTAAGGAATAAAGCGTGTGTTGAAGACTCGATAGCAAACGCATATCTAGTTGAAGAGGCGTTAAAATTTGTTTCGTACTACCTCGACGATAATGTCTCCACAAAAAGGACCAACTTAAATCATAATGAAGAAAGTCAAAATGATGAAGACGACGATCCAAACGTTTTATCTATTTTGAAAAATAATGGTGAAGCTTTCTCAAACACAGGGAAAAGATTCTTGTCGGATGAAGAATTGACCGAGGCCCGAAAATATGTGTTACCAAATTGTGTTGAACTCCAACAATTTATCAGGTTAACGATTCAAACTCGTTGCAATTATAATTATCGAAATCTATTAATTAAATATTATAAAAATTCTCCATTTTAAATATAAATGTGCAGTTTGTTCGAAGATGGTGTTAAACGTCACCAACTGAACATTAAAGATGAGGCACTTAATTGAAAATTGGACACTGAATTTCCTGTTTGGTTTGAGAACTATGCGACTCTTAATTATCTTTAAAATTACGTGGCAATTAATATATATTATAACATTTTAAAACATAAAATTGTTATAGGCACGAGATCCTTTGAACAATGTAAATGACGATTATATAAGGTCCATTGTGTATGGTCCATCACGTGTTGTGAACACATTTAACGTTTGTAAGATAAATGGATATAGATTTCACACGCTTGCATATGGTTCTGAACGATCAACGTCGAGCACAAGAGTTTGTATAAGAGGAACAAATTATGAGCCAGATTATGTGGATTTCTACGGTCGTCTTCTAGAAGTGGTTAAATTGGAGTATCACGGGCTTCAGACGACCGTAAGGACGCTCTTATTCAAATGTGAGTGGTTTGATCCAACTCAGGTGACACGAAAATTCACCCTCAATATAAGCTCGTTGATATCAGTCATAAACGCAGATTCAAATGATACGAGCCATTTGTACTCGCCTCCCAAGCAACTCAAGTGCACTACAATTCATATCCAGGTTTGAAGTGAGATAAACTAGATTGGTGGGCAACTTATAAAATTAAAGCTTGATTGGCGGTGGATTATATCGAGCCTCGCGTGCCTGAACAACAGTCATTCCAAGAAGATGTTGTAGAAACATTTCCTGCAATACAATTGGAGGATGTCGACTTCCAATTAAACTACCCTCTCAATCACGAAAACGACGAGTCGGTCAATGATGATTTAGACGAGTCAAAAAGCGATGAACTAGTATTAACTGAAGAAGACGAAGAAAGCTACGAAGATGAGTCTGAAAGTTAGGGTTGAGGTTCGAAGATTTTATGAGTGTTAATGATAATCTGAACAATCATATATATATATATATATATATATATATATATAATATATATATATATATATATATATATATATATATATATATAATAATTAATTAATTTTATTTATAAAAAAAATGTGTTGTATGTTAGATGCCTGGCAGGGGTCCTCATAATCTTCGGGTTTCTCTCGGCTCATCGTCCTCGGGACTCCATGAGGATGATGCCACCGACTTAGACTTCGATGATACTGTTCCACCTACCCCGTCTGATGAGGCGGGGAGCACGCCCGGTACAGAGGTCAGGACTACTGGGATCGAGGTATTCGTGCTCGAGAAATAGGTAAGTAACATTTTAATCAATTTTGTTATGTGTTCAATATATAATTTAATTATTTGACATATATTGAAATAAATTTATTAATTTTTAGGTTACGAAGTCCGTCGAAGGACTTTCCGACCTATTTGAGGACTATACACGAGTCTCGTATCCACCCAGCAGGGTGGAAATTCGAGCACATCCAGGACAGCCATCGTCAGACGTGGTGGCCTCGATTTAGGGTAATTTTATTATTTATTTATTTTGTGTTAAGTATATTGATTAATTATTTTGTCTAATTGTATTTCTTTTGTAGGGATTGGTGTGGTGGGACAGAGGTATATACGATGAGAATGCCATCAAGAAGGCATTCTATATAGCTATGCGGGATTCTTATAACAGTCGTATATACGAGTGGAAGAAGGTGTATCGACCGGCTGGGACGATACCTTCCTGCGTAGGGGAGACGACCTGGAATAGATGGTTGGTGGTGTTTCAGAGGCCTAAGGAGGTAGATAAGTCGGAGAAGGCCAGGCACAACAGATTGAGCGAGCCCGAAGGCCCTTCGAATTGTATAGCGAAGCACGAGGCGGGTCTAAGCCGGAAAATCGACAAGCCGCTGAAATTATAAGTCGATAATAATTTTATATTTTAAGTAATTAATTATATTATTGAACATATATAATTTTATATTTTAATTAATTCATTATATTAAATATTGTAAATGTATCTTTATATACACGCTGCTCAAATGGGTACGTAGCCTAGTAAATACAACCTTCTTCTGAAGTATCATCGAAATCCCGACGGTACATTTACGGATCCCAAAGCCCAGAGGATAGCTGTAAGTTTATATATTATATATATTTGAGTTATTTATTATAAAATCTGTTAAAAGCTTTTTAGTAATAATAGCTAAAAAAATTTATATCAGGAGGACTATGAGAGGGCTTTGGAGCAGAGGCGTGCTGCGTCATCTGATGATAGCAGCACTCAGGTAGACCCGAACGAGGTCAATCTACAGGTTGTTGGGAATAAGAACGGTCGAAGCTATGGCCTTGGATGCTTCGGGAAGGCTCAGAAGGGCAGTACTTCTTCCACCTCCACCGTCGATGTTCGTCAGCTTCAGACGCAGCTCCAGTCCCAGCAGACGCAGCTTGAGCTATCCAACCAAGAGATTCAACAGATCTTCCAGGAACAGACGTTGGAGATTCAGCGGATCCGCGAGGAGCAGGAGCATTCCCAGTTGGCACTCCATCAGCAGGTTGAAGCCACTGTTGCCCTGGACATGTCTCGTCAGCCTCCTACTCAGCCTCTGGACATGTCTCGTCAGCCTCCTACTCAGCCTCCCCCTGATCCGACATTCAATGGTGGTGATAATTAGATGGATGGATAGTTCGGGATTTTTTTATACTTTGAAATATTTGGATAATTTGTCTTGATTTTGTAATATTGGATAATTTTTTTTTGATTTTGAAATATTGGATAATTTGTTTTGATTTTTAATTAGTGGATAATTTATTTTGGATCATCTAAAATTTTATTTGTTTATTAGTTTTTTAATTTAATTATTAATTAATATATCAGAAAATTTTATAATATTTTCATTTGTTTACCGACGGCCTACTGATGGGTACGTCGTCTGTATATATTTCATTACTTTCTGACGGCCACATACCCACAAGCAATACCGACGGTAACATACCCGCCAGAACTACTGACGGCCAAACCCGTCAGGATGGTGATATGGCATAAATAGGTGAGACCCGGATTGGGGTAGATCTGATTTGAGATAACCTAGGGAAAAGAAAGGAGATCAGGTCGACTCAGTCTTAGGCAAGGTATGACCTGGATTTCTTAGAGACAGAGCAGATTTTGAAGATAGGATTACCACGGCTCAGGAATTATCCTGACCTGGTAGGGGTTTCCTATGAAATAACCCTTAGAGAATTACATCAAGGCAGGCTTGATGACCTGACCTGGAATAGAAAGGGAGAGCAGAATCAGGGCTGACCCGGCATCCTAACCTCCACTGAGGGGACAAGGGAGACCACCTGTCAGAATTTGTTGCTTAACGGCCCCTGATTCGCGGCCTTTGTTTCCGAAATCCCCGAAGGGGTCCCCACTGAGGAAAACTATAAATACCTCAGCCCCAAGGCTGAGAGAGGTATGTCATTATTTGTGCATTCCTTACTTTGTTCACCAGAAACACTCTATATGCTTTCTGACTTAAGCATCGGAGAGGTTTCCACCGGAAAACCCCCGGTGGTCCTTTTCTGATATGTTTGTGTTTGCAGATCTGGCCAAAGGCGAATGCCCCAATTCTACAGATCTGAAGGTAAGTTTAAAATCTTGGATTAGCTAAAAACTTGAAAAACCTTACTTCGCTAGATTTGATGGAACAAAAATAAGAAATTGAAAATTTTCGGCAAAAATACTCTTGCATTTATCATAACATTCTGGCAATACAAAAGAAATTGCCTACGCCTTCTACAGGTTGGCGAATTGATTAACAATGCAGGAAATAAAATGGAAGAACAAAGAATTAAACAAAATCTTGGGGTATTTAGCCATGCAGGGAAGAGGCCTTCCAATCAGCGGCCAAGACACGGCGGACACGCCACAGCTCACACTCAGTTTTGTGGTACCGCTGGCGATACTTGTCAGCTCGCTCAGATATGGCATGAGCTTCGCCGGCGGCAATAGTCAACTAATTCACCAACTCCATCAAGTCGGCTTTCTCTTCCTGCAACTGACGATTCAGTTATCGTAGCTCAGCCCACTCTCGCTTATAGTGGCATTTTTTCTGCCTTTTCCTCTCCACGAGGCGGTACAGATAGCTGATCTTCTCTCGGAGCACAGTCAGCTTATCAGAAAGCTTGAAATTTTTGACGAACAGAGAGATGTTCATTCGTTTCATAGAATCGAGTTCTTCAAGAAGGGAAGAAGAAGAAGAAGTCATTTTAGAGAATTGAAAGAAAATGAATCATACATGCACGTATATAAAGAAAATAGAGGCACGTGCCAAGGAATAAAAAGTACTAGGGTTTCCGAAAAACCAGGAAACCCTAGAATTCTAAGAGTCATTACAGGATAAAAAAGTGCGTTATTATCAATTAAAAAGTCACAGTACAAATTCAGGAAAAAGACAAAAAATAGACTAGCCACACAGGCAAAACATCAGGTCTGATCAAAAAAGAGCATAAGAGGCCCTAAAACCCTAAGGCTCAGCGTCCAGCTCGGTCGCCAGCGGCTCCACCGCATCTTCGGCTAAGGCACCCGGAGAAGCCCCGTCAGGCAGCTCACCCAGACCTGCGAAGGTTGGGAAGGGAGAAGAGTCAGGAGCGGCCAAAGAAAGAGCCCGGTCTGGCTGAGACTGCTCATGTGTAGGGGAACGGAGTTTGGAAAGGACATGCTCAGTGAACTCAGCTGCTTCGACAGTGTGCAGATGATCTTTCTCTGAGGCATAGGCGAATGAGGTGGGCTCCGAAGAAGCTTTCAAGGGAAGATCTCGATTAAAAGGAACCCCTGGGTTGCTTGAGGCCCACTTTGCTTGCTCGTCCAGAGCAAAGTGATAGAAGCGTATAGCCTCTGGGACGAGCAGTGAGTACAGCTCTTTGGACCCCAGGAAGGCTGTGCGAGTCTCCTCCCGAGCAAGTTGGACCAACCTTAAGCCCTTCTCGAAGTTTAAGTACTCCGTCTCAAACCCTTCTCTGGATTTCACTAGAACCTCGTCAGCAAGGCTCCTAGCTTCTTCCAGGGCCTCATCCCTTACCTCAGAGTGCAGTGTCCATCATCTTCTCTTGAGCCTTCCTCACCTCGGCAAGCTCTACTTTCATCTTCTTGAGCTTATCCTTCAGCCCCTGCAGCTCTTCCCCTTGTTTCTTCAGATCAACCCCTCGCTCTTTGGCTAGAGCCTTGAAGCAATCCGTTTTCATGATCAGCTCCTTGTTCTCCTTGATCACATCAAACTAGACCATAGATCTGGTAGCTCGAGTAGCCAAGAGAGCCTTCTTGGAGAGAGCCTGATTACGAGAAAAAGGGTTAATACTTAGACAAGTAATGTAAGATTAAAGTAAAAGGAAGGAAAATTTACTCGCGCTTCATTTTGACACCAAGACTCCAAGAGCTCGCGATCAGACATCTTCTCCAGGTTTGGCTGATCTGCAGGTAGCATTTGCCGGCGCATGTATTGGATGGCCATTTCTCCTGAGCAGTTGATGACTGAGTTAATGGGAGGAGGAGCACTGCGAGTGATGGGAGGAGGATAGCTGCGAGTGATTGGAGAAGAGGTCATTAGAGCTCGATTTCCCTAAGCTACACGTGGCCTCTTGGCCAGAGGAAGGACATCCTCTTCGAACTCAGAGGAAGGGCTCCTAGTAGCTGTGGCGCGAGGTGGCAGTTGCGAAGAGCTGGAGCCTAGAGCTTGAGAAGAGCTGAGGCCCCGTGCTTGGGAAGGAGCAGAACTTTGGATCGGGACCGATGGCGAAGGACCCACTTCCTGGGCAGTTGTTTCTGGGGCCTCCTCTGTGGCGGCAGCAATCATCTAGCGCATCATCCTTTCTGATAAGAGGAAAGGAGGAAAAGTTAAGACCTGTGAAAGATAAAATGCAGAGAGACAGACCAGGATGAAAGAAAATATACCAATTTCTCGGGTGAGAGGACCCGTTTCTATCCGTTCATTGAAAAAGTCCAAGAAAAAGGGAAGGAGGAGTTCAGTGACATGGAGGGGATTCCCGTTAAGGGTAGAAATGATTTTTTGCAGTCGAAGAGACCTGTCTGTGGCGGCTAGATGGCGATAAGAGGGTAGCTTGCCAATGGGCTTGGGTTCGAAACCCCAGTTCCCGTCGCAATGAACAAAGAAAAACTTCTTCCTCCAGGCCTTATTAGAGGAAGGGAGCTTATGTAAGAAGTGTACTCCAGGTCTGGCAGTGAGATAAAAGCAGCTCGGGTAAGAGCTCTTTGCTTGAAAGAGCTGGAAGAAGGTATGAGCTGTAGGATCCAGACCAGTATAGCGCATGGCCAGATTATAACATACCATGATCCTGAATGAATTGGGGGTGAATTGAAAGATGGGGATTTTGTACACAGTGGCGATTTCTAACATCAGAGGGTTTACTGGGAGGCGCAAGCCCACCTGAAACTGGAAACTGGTCGACGTAGAAAGTCAACCAGCTAGCCGGCGCTTGACATGCCAGGATGCCCGCTGGAGGGCTGAGAGGATCGAACTGTTCAGGGAACTTATACTTATGGCGGAATTCCTCAATAGATCTGTCACTAAAGATGGAGGTGACCTTTGGATGATCTGGAATAGGTGGAGGGTATTCTAGTCCAGATGATGATGAAGTGGTCGCCGCCGCCTCTGGAGCGGCAGACGGTGAAGATGAAGAAACCGTCGTCGCCTCTGGAGCGGCAGACGGCGAAGATGAAGAAACCGCCGCCACCTCTTGAGTGGCAGACGACGAAGATGAAGAAATCACCGCCGCCTCTGAAGCGACGGAAGGCGAGGATGAAGAAATTACCGCCGCCTCTGAAGCGACGGACGGCGAGGAAGAGTCGGCTCTCACTGCCAGAGAGGGAGAAGTAATCGGAGGAACGTCGGGGAGAGGAACGGATGATGACATTATCAGAAATTAAAAGAGTAAAGACTAAGGAAGGTACCTGGTCTATGAGGGTGGCCAGAGAAACTGAACTGGGAAAAACTGAATTGGAAAGTTCACCGGAGTATTAGAGAGAAAAGAAGAAAACTCGAGAATTTTGCAAAAGCGAAAATATGAAAGTGAGAGAGACTGAGAGTCCAGCGGGAATAAAAGACAAGGGGATAAATTCAAAAAACGGAAATCGAGGAAAAATGGGATTTGATGGCAGGTGAACAGTACCCTAGGTGGTGAGCTGGAATGCCAACCGTTCTAGGGTAGGTCAAACGCCGCTGACTTATCAATACTTGGAAAGACGTGTGGGTATGGTAACCGTTTGGGAATGTGGGCCGACACCACTAATGCCAATAATTGGGCCTGGTCACCAGGCGGATTATTAGGGATTCGTGCGAGTACAAGAAACAAGATAAATGTGGGACCACATTTATTTCAAAAGGCTGTGGAGTTTTACAGCTCTACCCCAACTATTTCGGGGGAAGGAGTTGATATGGCATAAATAGGTCAGACCCAGATTGGGGTAGATCTTATTTGAGATAACCTGGGAAAAAGAAAGGAAGTCAGGCCAGCTCAGTCCTAGGCAAGGTATGACTTGGATTCCTTAGAGACAGAGCAGATGTTGAAGATAGGATTACCACGGCTCAGGAATTATCCTGACCTGGTAGGGGTTTCCTATGAAATAACCCTTAGAGAATTACATCAAGGCAAGCTTGATGACCTGACCTGGAATAGAAAGGGAGAGCAGAATCAAGGCTGACCCGGCATCCTAACCTCCACTGAGGGGACAAGGGAGACCACCTGTCAGAATTTGTTGCTTAACGGCCCCTGATTCGCGGCCTTTGTTTCCAAAATCCCCGAAGGGGTCCCCACTGAGGAAAACTATAAATACCGCAGCCCCAAGGCTGAGAGAGGTATATTATTATTTGTGCATTCCTTACTTTGTTCACCAGAAACACTCTATATGCTTTCTGACTTAAGCATCGAAGAGGTTTCCACCAGAAAATCCCCGGTGGTCCTTTTATGACGTGTTTGTGTGTGCAGGTCGGGAAAAGCGCAAGTTTCAGGCGTTGTCATTTTTTTGGGTGAAACATATGGCATTAGATATTCCTGACTGCCAAGCCCGCCAGGAGTACTGACGGCCATTTCCTAACGGCGTGGGCCGTCAAGAAAGCCATCACGAATACTGACGGGAACACTTTCCCGTCAGGATATTATAATCCTTACCACGAGAATGCTGACGACCAATATTCATCAGAAGTCCGTCAGTATTTATATACTGACGGCTTCCTGATGGATATGGCTATCAGCATAGCAGAGATCTTTTGTAGTGAATGTCGAAAGATTTGAGAAACTCATCATGGATCTAACATATCTAATAAGGTTCGATTTCTCCTTTCCAAAAACACCATTTATTTATCGTGTTCCAGGAGGTTTCTATTGGGATTGGACTCCATAAAGTTTTAAGTAATCGAGAAACTCTTTACTCAGGTATTCTCCTCCTCGTTTTGATTGAAAAGTCTTAATACTCTTTTCAACTTGTTTATCCACGTCTAACTTATACTACTTAAACTTCTCAGAAGCCTCTGACTTGTGCTTCAAAAGATACAAATGTCCAAACCTAGAGAAGTCATCAGTAAAAGTAATGAAGTGTGAATAGCAGTCTCTAGATTGAGTAGGGAAATGTCTGCATACATCAGTATGAACGAGCTCAAGATTGAATTGCTCGTATGAATTTCCGAGAAAATGGTTTGTTGGTCATTTTCCCTTTGAAAGAAGATTCACATTGTCTATAGGACTCAAATTCAAATGGATTTAAGTAGTCTAACTTCCTTAACCTTGTGATTCTTGTTTCATTTATATGACCATGCCTACAATGTCATATATAGGTGGGTTTATTCATATTACCTAACTTTATTCGTTTGTTTTTCACATTGAGAATGTCACGACTATAATCAAGCAAATATTACCATTCACAAGAGGAGAATTTACATAAACAACACCATTATGCATAAATAAATAATTAATATTAGCAAAATGGAAGGAAAACCCTTTAGTCTAACATCGGAATGGAAATAATATCCTTGGTAATCGATGGGACAAAATAAAAATTATATAAATAAATCCTAAGACCCAAAGGTAAATCTAATTTATAAGTTTCTACACACTCGGCAGCAACCTTTGCTCCATTTCCCACGCGCAGGCAAACTTCCCCCGGTCTAACCATCCTGCTATCACCTAGCCCCTGCACATTATTACAAATGTTTGAGCCACATATGGTATCAAATACCAAGCAGTGAGAGTTATTAATAAACATATATGAGGATCCATAAACATCTAATTCTTTCTACTTCTCACAGTTTCTCTTCCAATGTCCCTTTTTGTTGCAATATAAGCACACATCTTTAGCCAATGTTGACTTCTTATGAGCACTCCCTTTTGGATTCAAAGCTGTAGGCTTAGGCCCAGCCATAGTTTTCTTTTTCTACCTTTTCTTACCTTTCAGGTTAGAATTATCATATGTGCTCACCATGAGTACTTCTTTGCCCTTTTAGGTGGAAGACTCATAGGTCTTAAGCATGTTATGAAGTTCGAGAAGCTTCACTTTCATGTTTTTCATATTATAATTCACAATGAGATTTTCAATTAACTAGGAAGAGAGTTCAAGATCAAGTTAACTGAGATATTTTTAGGTAGATTCGTTCTAATCTAAGCCAACCTCTCAATCAAACCTATCATCTTCAAGACACACTCAGACACCTTGTCCCCATCATGAATCTTGCACTTAAAGAGATCTCTTAGCAGCTCATACTCCATTATTTGAGCTTATGAAGCATAATGACTCTTCAAATGCTCTAACATTTCATAAGGGGACATGTGTTCATGCTACCTCTGCAATTTTGTCGTGATCGCAGTCAGCATGACACATTGTGCTGAAGTTGCACCATCCTTATGTTTCCCATGAATATCCATGTAAAACTTGGCATATTCAAGAGAGTCTTTATCAAGAATCTCATGAACAGATGTGTCCCAACACATACTCAGTCTTTCTTGTCTCAGAACTAAACTGGATTTTGCAACCAATCCATAAGGTTTGGTCCAGTCAACTTGTTCGTTTTAACCAAGTATTTCAATGATAAGTTCAACATCTTAACTAATCTAGAGAAAATAAATAGAGCTGGAATTAAAACTCTAATTATAATTTCTATGATTAAAATTATGGGCTAATTAACAAGGACTTTAATAATTAGCTCCCACTACTATAACATACTCTACGGCCCCACAGTAGAATACAGACTCATATCAAATATGATCATAGCGAGAAAAGATCCACGTTCATACTATTATAGCCTCTGCTAGGGCTAATAACCAAAATAGAACAACGGGTAGGTCTCCAAACAAATTATATAGAATTATAACTCTTAGTCGATCGAATCCAATCCGATCTTACGCCCTTAGTTGATTCCAACGCTAGGGTGACAAGAAAGAACTAAGTAAGTCAATCCTATTACTCGACTGCAAACATGTACATCTATGAGCAAGCCTTAATATCATCGACCGGATCAAGCACTAGGGTGTAAATACTCATGGACGAAAAAGATTTCGTAGTCACCCAATTGTAATGGACAACGCATTCATCTAAGGTGAGACTCATATTTTATTGAGGAACATTTATTAGGGTTTAAGAATTAACAAGAACTAAATGAACAGAAAGCATTTGTTAGGCTTTGCCTACCCATAATTAGTAAGCAAATGGGCCACAAAATACTAAGATCTGCCTACCTAGACAATAAATGCAGATTCTATACTAAAAAGTAATACATGAGTCACTTAGACAATTAGGAATTAAAAATTCTAATTTAATTCACATTATCAATTAATATAATAATATAATAATAATCATGGGTTAATCATTTAAATTTAGAAAATTAAATTTTAGACTTAATTTGATTTCTAAATTATTTTAAAAGGGTATAAATTTAGAAATGATTAAATTCCAAATTTAATTCTTATTTCTAAATAATTTCTTGGGGTCTAAGCATAATTTTGAAAAAGTCTTGCGCAGCCTCGTAGTTATCAAAGAATTGAGCGTATTTATGTGATTTACATAAATTTCTAAAATTACAAATGGCCCAAAACTATATGAAATTCTTAAATTTTTACCCAAAATCCTAAATTGAATTTTGGGCTTTTGATTCGGGCCCCGTCAGCTGATTTGTACTTTTTTGTACACTTTTTCGTTACCTTTTTGTGTCGCATTCGCGTGTGTTTTGCTTGCATTTATTGGTTTTAGAAGTCGTTTTGGCCTATTTTATTAGTTTTAGGGTTTTATAGCTTTTGTGCGGTTTTTAGTAGTTTTTTTGTATATTTTTACTCTTTTTCGTACTTTTGGCCGTAGGATGACCAAGCGGAGCCTGCGCACATTTGGAGGCATCCCACTCGACTCGAATTGGAACGGACAAGCAAGGGAACACAGTGCGAACAAGGAGCGACATCCGACGGACGTTTAGAGCGAAACGAGAAAACCGAGCCGGGAGCAGCCGTACCAGTCGATCGACTGGCTTTCAATCGATTGACTGACGATCCAGTCGATCGAATGGACCTCTCCAGATTGACTGCTCGGCAGTGAGTTTGCCAATTTTGGGTGAAGCAGTCGATCGACTGCAACGCAGGAATTTCTGAGATTTTGACCCGTCTTGACGATTTTGCCCCTGCATTTTTGTATATATAGGACCAGCTCTCTCCAACCTTATCCAACCCCTCCTTGGTTGAATTTGGGGCTTGGATCCATTTATTCCAAGCTTTTCTCTTACAAGTTTTAAACCCTAGTTCATAAATCCATAGTTTAGTGTAGGTTAGTTTAGCTTATGTAGTTAGTTTAGTTAGGCTTAATTGTTCTTCATTTGTGGATCTTTTGTTGTTGAAGCTTTCTTATTCCTTTGTAGATTGTAGCTAACTTGAAACTTTTGTGTTCAATGCTAATTGGGTAGTTTTTATTTCTCTTTTATGTTGTGTGTTGTGTTTGTATTGTTGTAATTCCTTTGATGTTGGTTGTTTAATTTGTAGTCCATGTTGCTTTCTCTAGCTTTTCAAATTCTCAATTCAATTTTCTAGCTTGTAGTTCTTCATTCCTTGCAAAACTCCATGGATGCTCCTCATCAAGATTCATACTCCATATGTCCAAGCAAACCTTGGGTTTTCAAAAGACATATGGAACTTTCCTTTTTAAGCAATTTGACTTCTTTTCAATTTAAGCCTTTTGACCAATTTTAATTTTCAAGCTTTGTTTTTCCCTCCAATTTCCCTTTCAATTTGCAAGCCTTCTTATTTTAGTAATTTTTAATTTATGCAATGTTGTTAATTAGGTTTAGTTAATGTCATCTATTAATCCTTTCAAACAAGCTTTAATTTACATTTGATGCAACTCGTTTAGAAATTACGGGTTTAGGGTTTAAGTTCGTTTAGAACCATTAATCGGAATTTGTTGAGAATTGGTATTGACGACCCCAATACGTGATCGAAATTTTGGGATTGACAACCCCGAATCGTGGATTAAGTGCTCAGAAAAAACTGATTGATCATGGAGACGAACCGAACACCTAAACCCTCATTTCATTATTTTCATTTAAATCATTTTTAATTAAAGTCTCCTTTTAAATTCAAGCTTTAGCATAAACATCAAAATCCACTCAATGATTAATGCTTTCCTGGTGTAAATTTAGTTTAATTGCGATTAACAAGAGAGTAACTAAAAACACTGACCGCCGATAATATCTATCCTCGAGAGACACGACTCGGGAAAGCTTACCACTCTACAATCGACTACGTACTATTGCGGAGAAGATTTCTTAGAGTGCTAGAATTCTTCGATCATCAGCCACCACTTTCGGCACCGGGCGACGGCCCATGAAGGGATGAAGCCACCTATAGTAGTGGCCCGCCGGTATACTGCTGGAGCGGCCAAAATCGACATTAAATAGGCGGGAGAAGACGGCCAGAACACCATCCCATCGCCGTGTAGCCCCACCATCTGGAGATCGCCATCTGCCCTATAGGAGGTCACTCCGACCACCAGCGACGCCCAAGAGGTGGCCCAGTCGGAGTGCAGCATGCTGCCGGCAAAGTTGCAGGTATGATCTTGATCCCCTTTCCGGTTCAGTTTCACGACATTGATTTTATTGTTTTTTATATTGATCCAATTAAAAAATGATTAAAAAATAAAATAAGATTTTCATTATTCTTTTAATAAAATTAAATATTTAATAATTATTTTAAACAAATTAAAACAATTAAACAATAATTAAACCTATGATGAACACTATAATATTATAAACATAACCCCGTGCTCTGATACCACTGTTGGAATTCATAAAGAAGAACACTATACTCTTGCAGCAGAAGTTTTAAAAAATTTTAGATCCAACAGATTCATACTCTGAACGAATATATTTATACGATAAATAAATAGGAGAGAGCATGAAAACTACTATAAATACAGATACGAGTTCAACACTAAGGTATCTATGCAATTAACTCTCCAACTGCAAGATCCAACTTTACTGTATTGCTTTCGTGAAGAAAGTTGGGAAATCTCATGAGATCTCAAGAACTCTCAATTTCAAAATCAAGTGACGTTTAATGATGATATTGCTCTAAAAACTCATTTTGCAACTTATGACTTTTTCTTTATATTTATACTGGATACATAAGAGAACCTTAATCCTAAAAAGGGCCGGACTGTCCAAAACATGGGCCCAAAAATGTTTTGGCCCAAGTACCTTTATTAATATAACATAGATAAATAAATTCAAATCCAGTTTAATTTAATTGAATAATATCTATCAAATAGAAATTAACATCATTATTATTAACAAATAAATAGTACAATTCCAAATTGAATATTTAATACTTTCTTGATACTTTCTTAAGTCGGAAAAATAATCGCATATAGTGTGATCCTATAGGCCTTTATATATGACATAAATCCAATGATGATCCAAACAAAACTACTAGACGGATTAGTTGGACGAAATCAATATATAAAGAACATTCACTTGAACTCAGCGGATTATAACCTTTATACAAATATTTGGTGAAACTCCTTTCATAACGAATCACTCGATTAACCTTAAGATTTATCAAAGTGTCTATCTCAATATATTAATCAATTTATCTCATCTTTATTAGTGGAAAACTAGACCATACTCAACAACTATATTGAATATGCCTCTTTCATTGATCAATGACTTTAGTCGACGTAATACAAATTTTATGAGTGATCTCTCTCAAAATTTCAATCTAGGAATGAATTCTTTTTTAGCTCAGCTACCACCTTCATTTACATCATGATGCACCCAACACAAGCCATATCTACCCCAAAAGGAGTGCAAGCATTGGTTATGGTTAAAGTACACCACTCAGTAAATAATGTGCATATTGACCTCAAGTCAAAGGATTATCACACACATTATACATGGATTAGTCTATAGACATACAACAAATAGCTTACCATCAAGGTTTTACAATACTCTCTAAAGTATCCATGTGTCCATCACGAATAACAATTACTCGCAGTTGTGAGACAAACTACATTTTATAAGAATATGATCCAGATCACATGCCGACACATATTATACTATCAAAATCTTAATCTCGATAATCATTAGTCTGGACTATTTTAAGAGTGACATTCTATCACTGACATCTCACCATATCAATGACAACATTAACTTATGGGAACATTTATATTTATAATTGCAAACAATCAAAACAGTATCTCAATAAATGCAATGCCTTATATATAATGATATATATAATAATTATGATCAAGTACAATATCTTTAAATCTTATTATTTCTATAAAATTAATACTTTCAAGATAACATTGGCACCATCGCCAAAAACATCCTAAAAGGAGATATTATGATGTCTATCCAAATGGAAAGATTACCGGAGAGCATAAAATTCATCCCCATCAGCATCGATAATACCCAAGTTTTATGTTGGGTATTCCACCAGAGAAAGATCCCAAGTCTTAAATATCATTACACCAATAACTGCAAAAGATGGAAAGGAGGAAATAGCACCATCAAAAATATGTTCGACCTAGAGTGTTTGAGGAGAATATGATTGATCACCAATAACTGCACAAGCATGGAAGTCCTTTTGCATCTTATTGGCAAGATGGACATCAACCAACTGTTAAGGATACAATGATAAAATTTGGATAATAGCGGGAATAATTCGAACTAAAAGAAATCTATTACAATTAAATAGAAAAGTAGAAAAATGAAAAATGAAAAATTGGTCGATATGAGTAGACTCTTTTCTTATGATTCTTATTGACTATGCTCATGATTCTATGACAATGAATCTCCTAAGTTACAATGACGATAGTACTGAGCAATCACTCTAATAACTCCAGTGAACGAGTCATGGTCGGACAACTGAGCAACAAACCTTAACCGCGTGAGATAGAAAGGGAGATATGAGAAGTATGTATATGAGTGCAAATGATATTTTGAGGTACTCACCAGAGTGTTCTTTTTTTAAAAACACTATGTATGGGTTGATATTTATAGGTTTGATGAAGTTATTAAATAAGGTAGAAAAATTGTATGAATTAGAATTCATAAAACGAGTCAATTATCAATCATTAACTTAGGGAATGTAAGGCTTGGAAGCTTTCAAACAAGGCACAAATTAATTCAAACCAATATACTAAATAGCTTGCGGTCGAAAACTTAAGGACAAAAGGACCAAACCCCCTTAATGATTCAATTTCCATAAACAATGACACCCATTTATGGATAGCTTTCCTATGTGGGACTTTCCATATTCTCTTTGGAAATTCCACTCACTCTTCAACTTCCATATCCACTTCTAATTGTCCAATTTGGGTATTGATTTCCTACTCATACGAAAATGGATTTGTGAAAGTGAATGTACTATATTTATCTACTCAGAACGTAAATTGGAAATATAACTGTCATTTCTGAAACTAACGATTCCTTCATATTTGGAATATTTGGACAAAGTTACCAAATATAACTTTCCAAAACTCCATTTCTCCAACACCAATAGACTCAGAATAACATCAATTTTGTTCATATTTTAGAAAAACCAGATAAAGTCACAAATGTATACGATAAACTCACATAAATCTTTGTCCAAATTAAGAAGGATCACTACAAAAATATCAGCATATGTCGACAGGCAATGCCAATGGGTAAGGGGCCATCGACATATATCGATGACTTGCTGACGACATTGTCTATGTCGATGAGTCATCGGCAGGTGCAAGTCGTCGGCATATAACCCATTGGCTCCCCATCAGAAAAATGTTGCCACATGTAGGGGCCTCAATTTAGCGGAGGGGATGCCGAAGGTCATTCGATGACACCTATACCGATGAGTAATCCGTATCTGCGAAATCATATATGCTAATGGGTCACCGACGACTTCGTTTGTCGATGGCCTATGCCCATCAGCATGATAAAAAAAGATGTGCCGATAGCCAATGACAAAAACCTAAATATTATATCACTAGACCAAGCCCCATCTTTGCACATCCTAACAACAAAAAGACGGGAGGGATAGAGAAGATTTAGCACAACGCGCGACCACCAACACCACCGAGCGACCACCACCATCACCGCTCCACCACTATCCGACGACAGATTTTTTATATTTTATATTCCAGTTTTTTATTTAAAATTTTAATTATTTGAATATATAATTGTGCGTTTAGTTCAAAAATTATGATTATTATTGGGAGTAATAAGCAATTATTTGGAAAATTAAGGTTTAATTTTAATTGTTTAGGATTTTGAATTAGGGTTTAGATAATTAGTGTTTCAATGTTAATATAAATTAGAAATTTTGCAAAAGTTAGGGCTTGTTTTAGGTTTAATTAGCAATAATTTCAAAAATTAGGGTCAATTTAGGTTTTATTTAGAATTTATTTCAAGTTTTAGGATTGAATTGTAATTATTCATATAATTGAGATTGATTTCAAATATTAGGGTAAGTTTGGGGTTTATTTAGTAATTATTTCAAAATTTAGGGTTCAATTATAATTATTTAGATATTTGGGGTTGATTATAAAAATTAGGATTAGTATGGAGTTTAATTAGGGAATATTTCCAAAAATTTAGATTTTATTGTAATTATTTAGATATAGGGTTCAAAAATAGTTATTTAGTTCATTAGGGTTGTTTGATATATATTTTATGAGTTGTGAATAATATATTCATATTGTGATTGATTGGTGTATTCGTCGGTTGATGACATGGTGTACGACGCCAACCATAAGGTTTTGTCCCTCTAATTACGGATTTTAATTTTTCTTCAAATGTGATGGACTTTATAAAGTTTTAAAATATTTGTGGTGGGGTTTTGAAATGTCGTAGTAATTGGTACATGAATATTTTTATATTTAATATATATGTTATGATTTGTGTATAACATATACATGTGTTGTGATTGATTGGTGTATACGTCAGTGATTATGTGGTGTACATTGCCAGCCGGGAGGTTTTGTCCCTCCAATAACATATTTTGAAATTTTACCGATGGATCGATTATATTATTTCTTTCTACACTCAAACAATTTACCTCAGATCCGTTTGAGATTTAGTATCAAATAGAGAGTTTCATACTAAATTTTGAATTGTCCACTTTTTGGACAGTTTGAAAACATGATTGTAATGTGATTATATTAGCATGTATGTATTTTGTGGACTTTAACATTCCAGTTTCTATCTTTCCTTTGTTCTTGGCTACACTGTAATATATGTGTACTTAGATAACTAAGGGGAGGTGTTGTCGAGTTCTCAAATCCTTAAAATACATAGTAAGATGATTTTATTACTCAAGATCAAATTCTTGAATGGGCCCTTACAAAAAATTCAATCATCTTCTATAGGCAACCTCATACCGCTCACTTATCCATAATTCATAAGATTAGATCTGAATGTAGATGGATGTACAAATGGAAGGCGGATGGTTACCTGTCCAACGCGTTCATTGAAGGGGTGGAGAGTTTCATTGAATTTTAACTCAAGCATCATGTAATGAAGGAGGGAAAAAATCGAAGTGTACTTGTAGTCACACTAAATTTAGGGATTGTAGTTACCACTGTGTAAATGAAATCAAATGTCACCTCATTACAAATGGATTCGTACCAGATTGCCACTGAACGTATCATGGTGAAACAAATATTAGCTCCATATATCATGTTGACCCTAAGGTTCATGTTGGAGGATAATCTAACGTCCCTCCTAAAGAATCCTCAAATACGTACATCAATATGGTTCACGATGCAGTCGGTCCTAACTTTTATGTGGTTGATGGTGTAGAAGAACCGCCGGTTCCAAAGGCTCAAAAGTTCTACAATATGTTGAGATCTGGAAATCAGCCTTTGTATTGCGGGTGCGAGAAACATTCGAAGTTGTCTCTTGTTGCCCATCTCATGATTTTAAAGTCAGAAAATCTCATGTCTCCAAAGTGTTATGATCGAGTACTTGATTTAATTAAAGAGGTTGTGTCAAAAGATAATCATGTAACAAGAAATTATTGAGGGGCATGGGCTTACTGATCGAGAAGATAGATTATTGCTTGAACAATTATATGATCTATTAGAGAGATGATTTTGATTTGACTAGTTGGAAGTTTTGTAATCACCCTCGTTTAAAACCGCTAAGCAGGGAAAAGCAAAATGACAGAAGGCCAGCGTTGCATACAAGAAGATGTATTATATTCCATTAATTCCGTATTTGAAAGATTTTATGCATATATAAAAACTTCAAAATACATGAGATTGCGTGAAGAATATGTTGTTACCGATGGTGTGATGCATTAGATTCAGAGGTCTAGAAATATTTCAATAAAACTTATCTAGAGTTTGCCTCCAAAAGTCAAAATATAAGATCGGGCCTTTGCATATATGGTTCTCAACCTTTTTAGAAGTTTTAGGGCGTAGTATTACTCATGGCTGGTGATAGTCACACCACACAACTTGCCTACATGGATGTGTATGAAAGAGAAACATGTGTTGTTTGTGTTCTTGTTACAAGCCCCAAAAATCCTAAGCATAAGTTGGATATTTTTCTATAACCTCTAGTTGCCGAGTTGAACCATCTATGGACGGTCAGTGTACCCTCATATGATATCTCTTAAAAATAGAATCTCCATTTGTGGGAAGCCATTATGTGGACAATTAGTGAATTTTCCGCCTACTGCATGTCGTCTTGTTGGAGTGCGGCTGGGAGAATAGCTTTCCCATATTGCATGGAAAACTCTCAAGTGCAATGGGAAGAAATATTTGTTTGATAATCATTGGAAGATTCTTTATTGTTGTCATCCTTTTCGTAAATACATATTTAGTTTTTTGAAAAACATAATACTGGAGACTCCGCAATTAAGAACAGAGAATTTGGCAGAGATAGAAAGATTGGGGTTTCTAAAAGTTACTGATATAGATGAAGTGAGTGTCAATGAACACATTTACAAATCAAGTGGTTGATGGAAAAGAAGCATATCTTGTGATTTGCCATAGTGGAATACAAATTTGATTCAGCATAATCTAGATGTTATGCACATCGATAAAAATGTGTTTGATAATGTCTGTAACACAGTTATGAATGTCAAAGGGAAGATAAAATACCCTCTCATATTAAGGTCTGAATTGAATGAATATTTTCTTTATCATGGTCAATAAGACATAACGGGAAGTATCTTAAAGCTTGTTACATATTGGATAAGTTGTCAAAAGCTGCCTTGTGTAAGTTGGGAAAGCTCTTTAACATCAAGATGGATACGTATCAAATCTTAGGCATTGCGTTGATATTAAGGAATTGGAATTATTCGGGATGATGAGTTATGACTCTCATGTGTTCATGTAGAGGATTAACAATTACCTTCTGAGAACTACTTACCCATCTAGTGTGGAAGGCCCTAACAGAGTTGAGTTTGTTTTTCAAGGACCTTAGTTGCAGAGTTATTGGGACTGATGATATGAGTCGTTTGGAGCATGATATTCATCTAATTTTGTGTCAACTTGAAAAGATCTTCCGCCTAGTTTTTTTGACTCTATGGATCATTTGCTAGTTTGCTTAGCATATGAGGCGAGAATTACTAGTCTAATGCAATATAGATGAATGTATCCATTCGAGAGGTTTCTTCGCAAACTGAAAGACAGTGTGAGAAACAAGGGAGCGTCAAGGGCTCGATAGCAAACACATATCTTATTGAAAAGGCGTCAACTTTCACTTTGTACTATTTTGAAGATCATGTATCCACAAAAAGAACAAACTTACCTTGTGATGATGATGGTCAAAATGGTGAAGACGATGATGATGACGTTCCTTTGATGTTCAAAAAAATGGTGAAATGTTTGTAGATATGGAAAAAGATTCTTAAACAAGGAAGAATTCAATGCGGAAGGAAATTACGTTTTACTGAACTGTGAAGAAGCCCAAGAGTTTATTAGGTGAGAAATAATATTCATTAAATTCATAAAACATACAAAATATTGATTATATAATAAACTAAGATCCCTATTCATCTTTATCCATATGCAGTGTTCTCACGGAGGCCGTAAATTGTTGTCAACAAAACATTATGGATGATGGTTTCAAAAAGAAAATGGAAATGAATTTACCGATTAGTTCGAAAAATCTGTGAACTCCTCTAAAATGATTATAAACAGTTGTCATATAGAGGCATTTTCAATCAAAAATTTATAAATAATAAGGTTTTTTTATGTTCCATCATTATAGGCACAAGATCCCTTGAACAATGTTACCGATGAGTACATTTTGAGTCTAGCAGTAGGTTCATTAGGATATGTGACAACATATCATGGTCATTAGGATATGTGACAACATATCATGGTCATTAGGATATGTGACAACATATCATGGTTGCAAAATAAATGGATACATGGATCAAATAGATCAAACTTGAGCACTTGTGTCTGTATAAGAGTAATAAACTATGGGGATGATGAGTATGATTACTATGGTCGTCTCATAGTATTTTTTAGACTTGAGTATATAAGGTTGCCTTAGAAGAGCACATAATTGTTCAATTATGATTGGTTTGATCTAACTCCCACAGGCACAAGGATTTGTCCTCAATATAAGCTCATTGATGTCAATTATAAGCTTAGATTCAATTCCTATGAGCCATTTGTACTTGTTGTTCAAGCTGTTCAAGTTTACTACTATGCGTATCATAGTTTGAAACAGGACATGTTGGGTTGGCTGGAAACATGTATAATTAAAGCTAGATCAATAATAGATTTTATCGAGCCTATGTCACCTGATCAATCCTTTCAGGAGGATGTTATAGATACGCGCAAGTCAATATAATTGGAGGATGTTGATTTCCAATTACATGTCGACCTTGTTGATAATGAATCAGATGAACTTGACGATGAGGCAGAGGAGGAGACATAAGATGAGTTTCTAATGAACAAAGATGAGTTTGATAATAACCTAGATAGTGAAAGTTTCAATTCAGGAAGTATTAAATGATGCATACATATATAGTTTGAAATTATATTAACTCATTTATCTCGGTTCAAATGTGCATTTATGCTCAATTTTTAATGGTTTTTCAGATGAGGGGTAGAGGCCGTGGTCGACATGATGCTACTCTTGGTCCATCTTCGGGCCGTGCTTCTCTTGGTTCACTCTCTTCGTCACATCATCAGATAGATGATGAAGACGATGATATGATGGACTTATCCAGAGGGGCTCCTCCTTCAACCGTTCCAACCACCATGTTCAATGTTAATTCATCCAGAAGCCTCATGCCACCACATCCTTGTATGATCAAGGTCCATGTCTCCCCCCTAAGGTAAGTAATCTTAAATAAACGTTCAATTATAATAAATTCTAATGTTAATATATTTATCTAATTAACTATGTATTTTATAAAGCTGCACAGTTACTCACTTGAGTTAATACCGATTCTTTGAGTGATGCATAAGTCTCGTATACATCCCGAAGGGTGGAAATATGAGCATTATCCCTCTGTCTCATCGTGAGTTATGGTGGCTCAATTTCCTGGTAATTTTCCTTTGTAACACAAAAATATATTTTTAGTTGTACTATATATATATTAGTATTGTGTTAATTAAATTATTTTGAATTGTAGAAATAATCTTATTGGAACCCAAGTTAATATTTTGAGAAGTTCGTGAAGTCCAAGTTTTATCCTAATATAGCTCACTCGTGGTGCAGCCGCCTCAATGAGTGGAAGAAAAAGTGCGACAAATCTAGGAGGATGTCCATGTTCATGAGCGATGACATCTGGAAAAGGTGGAAAGTAGAGTGGGCTAAGCCAAAGAATAACAAGATCTCTAAGTAGGCTTGTAAGAATAGGATGAGCGAGATTGGGCTACTCACAATTGCTTAAAGGGGTCACGAGGATTCCTTGCGCTTTGCCTTAAAGATTTTTCTTCTACCACATCAGTTTTCATTGTTTCCAATTGATGGTCTATAAGATCTAAACCCAAGTTGAGAGAACTAGGGGTTTATGTCAAGCTAGGTATAAGAAAGCTTGACGAGTTAGAAATCCAAGGATCTCACTAGACGTGCACAATGGTTCAACCAGCAGTTTGGTCTGTCCTGAGTGGACAAACCATAATTGGACCATGGACTCGACTGATTGTCTACAGTTTATGAATCACTGGTTAAACTTCTTTCCCAGTTTGGTTATGGCAGTTTGGCTGGTTACCGTCCTTTTTTTTTTTTTTTCTGAATTTGAATTTCATATTTTTTGGTTTTTTAATATATTTATTATCAAAATTTTGTATACTAAATGAGATTAAGTGAGAAATAATAATTTAAATAATAAAATAGAAAATAGACTTGGACCATTTTCAAGTATTTGAAGTTAAAATCTAATATGTTAACTTTGAATAATTGAATTAAGTTACCTACGTATCCCCTTACCTTAGAAATTAAAGCCCATGTAGTTCTCACTTACCTTATTTACCTTAAGATGAGTGGGAGGAAGAGATCGGGAGATGGGGTCAGAAGCATTCTTCTAATCATTTATATTTTTAGCTAAAATGAATGGGATTAATTGAGAAATAATACTTTTAAAAACTTTGAGACACTAAAAAGAAATTGTACTTGGACTATTTTTCAAATATTCGAAGTTCAAATCTAAAATTTTAACTTTGAGTAATTGAAGTAAGTTGTCTACGTATTCCCTTACCTTAGAAATCAAAGTCCACGTAGTTCTCACTTACCTTACTTACCTTACGAAAGGGCGAGAGGAAGAAATTGGGAGATAGGGTCGGAAGCCATTTGTCAAGCCGTTGCTGGATCCAGTGTCGCTTTCCTCACTCTCTTCATCTTCACTAAGAAAGTTTTGTTTTTTACTTCGGTCGGCATTGACCCGATCATGCAACAATATTTTATTTTCAAGGTTTTAAGGATTAATGTCGAATATTTTCTAGTCCAACATGTACCCCCTTTCACTGAATGCTTATTCAACTGAAACGGTTGATGCGGGAATGACCAATATCTAATTCGCGATGATGTTAACAATGGTATAAAGTGATTTTTTTGATTACCACCAATTCTAAATAAAAGTGTTCACTTTTTTCTTTAAACTCTAAACGCAAGTGTTCGGTGTGAATCTAAGTTATACAAGTAAGGTCGTATTACATAAAGATAACTTAGTATAAAAATAACATATAATATAATCAGGATAACTTAGTTTTATTTAAACTAATCAAATGATAGATGGGTTTGTTTGTTCATAAGTTGAAAACTAAAATACTATGAATAGAAAAACATAAGTAGAGATTAACAAGTCAATCACAGACTTCAATGCAAAGAGGATTAACAATTAGAGAAGGGTTTTATGGGGTTTCGATTCAATAGGCTTTCTATGTAATTTAATTTTTTAAAAAAACAAGTATTGGTTTGATGTACTTCAATATAAGTCATTCAAAAAAAATCTTGACTTCACGTTTAATCTCAAACATATCGGTTTTATTGATTGAAGTGTTTCGTATTCAAAAGCCTAATAATGAACCTTATCTCTCGATTTCATTCATTAAAACTTAATAATTATAAGAGATGATCAACCAATTACGACACTATTTGCCAATTCAAGTACACAAAAATGGTGAAAGATCATACTTGATTATTGGAAATTCAAGAACATCAAAGACACGTTGTTTCTAACCCCAATATATGAATGAATTAGCTACAAATAACCTACTCAATAACAAAAGATATCATAAGATAATATATAGTTGAAACACGAGTGTTATGTGAGGTCATGTTCTTTATGTTTTTCCCAAAACTTCGATCGATTATTTGTTTTACTCTATCTAAGTGTAATATCTGCTTTCCATCCTCTCAAGTGTCCTCTAAATTGATTCTCAGCCTTCCCTTTTATAATCAGAGCTATAAAGAATGTTATAAAGTTAGAATCTATACAAATCATAATACTCCCAGGCACGTCGTGTTTGACGTTGCGATCGCGACCTGGACCATGACCCTTAAACTAAAAAAAACCGCACACTATTCCAGGTTAGGTCATAATCGCATCTCAAACTGCGACCAATCTTCTTGAGAATCTTCAATCTTTGAGGTCAACATCGCAGTAGAGACAATTAGCCATGATGTTGACTTTTGATTCTAGAAAATTGAATTTCGTGGACCGACTCATTTTGGGGCCCGATGGACTCTAAAACTATAATTCTTCACTCTTTCAAGCCCAAATCATCCCAATAGTGCTAAAACAATTCAGACTCCTACAATACAAGAAAACACGTAGCAACTTCCAAATAATGTAAAATATATCTAAATTAAGTTGTTAATGAAAAATTAAAATTAAGTCATATCATAACGAGACCCAAAATTCATGTAAAACTGATGTTTATAAACTACCCGAAACTTAAACGATTGTTCGTCCTCGAATAAAAGAAATAGAAGTCATGCCCCGAATCAATGATCCTCAAAAAGTAAGTGTTTTTCTCATCACACAAGTGTTTAAATAGAATATGTATACACATAAATCATATCAATGCATGTGCTCTAACACTCTAACATAAGCTTGAAAACCATTTATCTCTCCACTGCTTGGTGTGTTCTCAAGACAAGAATTAGAAAGTCTTTATTTTGGTTATAATGTTGTCTCTTTAGCTAGGTATGAAATATTTGGATAAAATCGACTATAATATGAACTCATATACAACAATACCACCTTTAATACTAATCATTATGATACTTGAAACCTTAGAACACTTCACCTCAACCTAAAAATCCAAAATGTAGAACAAAGCCTTTTATAACATAGGCTCAACATTGCCAACCCTGTCATCAAAGTTCCCTATTTTGTTTATAATTTCTCTCTCTATATATCTATCTATCTATCTATCTATCTATCTATCTATCTATCTATCTATCTATCTATCTATATATATACTAGTTTAACACCCGTGTATTACACAGGATTTAAAAAAATATATATATACATATAAAATATTTGTGAAAATTACAAAGTTTAAATTTAAAACAAAAAAATTGAAAGGATATGTTTTCTACCCGTGCCATGTTCCATTTATTAATTATTATAATTATTAATTAATATTATATTTTAATATTTAGATTAAATTTGTTAATAATTATATTTACATACTTGTAAAAATTCAAAAGATATAACATTTTCAACCAATCTCTAATCTATACTAATTAATTATTATTAACTCATTTTATATATTTATGTTTATACTGAATTTGTTAATAATAATAGTTACATACTCTGAAAAAATTCGAAAGGTTTCATACTCTGAAGCCTTCTCGTATTGTGTCATTGTCTAATAAGTATTAATTAATTATTATTATATAATTTTACTTATTTATATTTAGATTTAATTTGTTTACTAATTAGTTACATATTCCAATTATTGCAAATATATCGTGATTTACCTATACAAAATATTTAAAATTTCAAAAATAAATTATTTCAATTTTTATTGTAAATATAATTTATTTAATTATTTTCATAAATAAGTTTTTTTTAATTAATATTATTTAATATATAATCTGTCTTTTAATTAAAATAGTTAATTTAGATTTTTTTTACTAATTATATATGACTTTTTTATGTTTTTATATTAGGAGTATATATAAAAGAAACTTATTGAATTTGATAAAATATAATAAAATAAAACTATTAATTTAGGCTAAATATAAAAATTAATAATAAAATATTAAATTAGGCAAGATACAATAAAAGAAAAATATTAAATTAGGTATATATTAGGCTCGTATGACACATAAGCAACCGAAGCACCAATTTATTTTATTATTATCCAAGTGAAGTATACGAAGTAGACACATAGATTATGAGGATTTTGCATTAATATAAATTTGTTTAACACCCGTGTATTACACAACACTTATCAAAAGATAAAATATAAAAAATATTTATGATAATTACTGAATTTTAAATCTAAAATTAAAAATCAAAATACTGTATTCTCAACCCGTGCTTCGTACATGTTTAATTTTTTTATTAATTATTATAAATATTAAATAGATTTGTATTTGATTTTTAAATTAAATTCATTAATAATCTTAGTTACATACTTACAGAAATTCAAAAGGCGTCACATTCTAAACCCGTGTCTAATATCTATTTTATTAATTATTAAATTATTTAATATAATAATATTTAGAATAAATCTGTTAATAACTATTAGTTACATACTTTGAAATATTCAAAATATGTCGTACTCTCAACCCGTGTCGTATTGTACTGATGTCTAATCAATATTTATTAATTATTAGATATAATTTAATATTTTTATGTTTAAATTGAATACATTACTAATATTTAGTTACATACTTAGATTATTATAAATAACTCATATATTACCTATATAGAATATTTGAAACTCCAAAATTAAATTTATTTTAAATTCTATTATCAATAAAATTTATTTAATTATTTTTTAATAAAGTTTGTATTGTAATTAAAATTATTTTATATTTAGTTTTTTTTAATTAAAATAACTAATTTAGATTTTATTTACTATTATATATGACTTATTTATATTTTTATATTAGGAGAATAAAAGGAAAGTATTGAATAAGGGAAAATATAATAAAAGAATTAAATTAGGTAAGATACAATAAAAATAAAGGAATTAAATTAGGTAAGATACAATAAAAATAAAGGTATTCAATTAGGTAAGATACAATGAAAAGAAAAGTATTAAATTAGGTAAATATTAGGCTCGGATGACACATAAGCAAACAAAGCACCATAATTTTTTATTTGGCAAACGAAGCATACGAAGCAGACACATAGGTTAGGAGGATTTTGTATTAATATATAGGGGTGATATATATGTATATATATATATATATATATATATATATATATATATATAGGGTTGGGTTCAAATGAGAACCCGTCATTATATGTAAACCTAGGGACTCATCTTGACCATTAGATTGGATAATTTTGATGGTTGAGATCATGACATGTCAGCATGGTAATAATGTAAAAAAATGATTAATTAATTAAAAATGGTATTTTGGACATATATCAACGTTTACAAATAGCACTACATTGTTCTTTAGAAAGCACACTAGATTAAGAAAAAAAAAACAGTACGATTGTATACAAAAAGTATCGCAAATTTCGTCTATAAACTGCAAATTCAAAAATTTGAAATGAAACTCAAATCTTTAACAAACCATAACTTTTTCAAATTTTATTCGTTTTGAATGAAATATATATCAAATTAATCACATTCTCAAGATCTACAATTTAAGATACATATTGCATGTTTTAAAACGTAAAAAAAATATATATATATATATATATATAATTAAATTAAAAAAACTGGACTGATTTTAGCACTACAGTACTGTGTAAAAAGCACAATGAACCTGGACATATAATTGCACTGTGCAATATTAGATCTAAGGCCAGGATTAGTCCCTAGGTTCACATATAATGACGGGGTTCTCATTTAATTTAATTATATATATATTTTTTTTACGTTTTAAAACATGCAATATGTATCTTAAATTGTAGATCTTGAGAATGTGATTAATTTGATATATATTTCATTCAAAACGAATAAATTTGAAAAAGTTATGGTTTGTTGAAGATTTGAGTTTCATTTCAAAATTTTGAATTTGCAGTTTATAGACGAAATTTGCGATACTTTTTGTATACAATCGTACTGTTTTTTTTCTTAATCTAGTGTGCTTTCTAAAGAACAATGTAGTGCTATTTGTAAACGTTGATATATGTCCAAAATACCATTTTTAATTAATTAATGCATTTTTTTACATTATTACCATGCTGACATGTCATGATCTCAACCATCAAGATTATCCAATCTAATGGTCAAGATGAGTCCCTAGGTTCACATATAATGACGGGTTCTCATTTGAACCCAACCCTATATATATATATATATATATATATATATATATATATATATGTTAATAACTTCAATGCCTACTTTATTCATATTGCAATAACATAATATTTTCCTACATCATTTTAACTTTATCTATCCGAAATATGCATCTACTCCTATTATTATATACGAACTCATACTCAAGTCTCAATAGTGTAAAATTAAATCATTGTAATTCGTAATTATGTGACAAACAAAGAATAGGACAAAAGGCTCAAATGGGCTAACCGGAGGAAGTTTTACGTGTAGTAGCGATTTATTTGTAGAAGGATAAAAGGGTGTAAAAGATCGCCTAAATTAGTTTCAAGTCTTTAGCACACTATGTAACCTGAAGACAAATAATCAGAGCAAGTTTTAAAAAAGATACAAGCATGACTGATAAATCACACAATAAGAAACAAGCTGTCTTTATTTATAGTCATAACGAGCCAAATCTCACAAGCATAATCATCTATAAGAGAAAGATTCTTATTAAGATATATCAATCAAGTCCAATCATGTGTTTTATACACACACATACACACACACACACATAAATCATCAGTAAATGGAAAATCAATTAAATGTGGAGAAATAAAATGTAAAATAAATAAAATAAAATAACTAGTGCAATCCTAAATAATATGCAACAAGCAATAATACATTAATACATGTCCAAAGTAGACCAAACTTACATCTCCCCCAGACTTGTTTGCTACTATATAGTAACAAGTTTGGAAAAGAAGAAGTGGTTCACCTTGGCCAAACTCACAGATTTACCTAGACAAATGTAGGGTTTTATCGGGTTGATGGTGGCCGAAATCCACATGATATTCATAAATTCATCGAAGAATCTCCGACATAGATCTAACGTCTTGGCATATTTGGTTCTTGTCACCCCAATTTGACATTTTTGGCTCATCAATATCTTCAGTGGCTGCGTTCATTTGTGGTGTATGTCTCGGAGTTCTCCCAGTATCTCACAACTTGTCTTAGTGAAGGGCTTATTTGAATACTTGATATGAAGGTGCGTCTAACCCTTGATTTATTTGATCTTTAAGCTCACCATTCAAGGTGAGGTCTATATTCGAGAGAGGAAACTCATCGTCTGCCTTTTGTTTAACAAAAACTAATCTTTATACGATATGATCATGTTTTCCATCTTTAAATTTTTTATATACACATACATACCCCCGAGAATGATATTCAAGTTGTCAAAATCAACATTTAATTCGGAAATGATTGGCATGATCATAGATCCAATACAAATGGGCCCCAAAACAAACTTCGTTTAATTTTGAAATTTCTCATAAAGGGCTAACCCTCCATCAACATACACCACAAAGCAAACATCTCTTGCTTTCTCACACCTCCATTATTGTGCCTCGCTATTATGGTTCTGGCCATCACCTGTTGTACATAATGAAAAACTGGGTTCCTGATTATTGATGCTTTAGAGAGCTTTGAATTAAACCTCAAATTGCTGCCATTATCCACCGGTTATGTTAAGTTGCTCCAAAACTCACGGGGTCTATAGTGAGGTGGATATTTGGCATAAAAAACTCCGTAAGGAATGTGAAAAAGATTGTTGCGCTCACTCATGGTGACCTCATACATCACATTATCCAGCTTGAAAGTGATCGATTCAAGGTTTTTTGTCTTTATGTGCCTCATAAGCTCAAACGGACTCAAGAATTCAAATGTCATTGGTTCGTACGTTGGCCATCGTCCATTCATTAACACCTCACTCCAACCTATATTGCCAAAGTGGACATCCGCTTCGATGATGATAAGTAGAAAAATATGGATGTTTTTAAGTGTTAAAATCATAAATTTATATGCATTTGATTTATTTGTGCCATTGGTTTTTCTATTTATTGGCACATTTACTCTATGATACTTTAATATAAGAATTTGTGTTTATGTAAGTGATTATGAAGTATTTTTAGGTTGAGAAGAACAAGTGTGGTCCTACGAGTGGAGCTTGAATGAGATTGGACCACAATTTTTGAAGGTGATCATTCACACTTTGTATTCCCGTTCAAAGTGGGTAATCAGTTGTAAGCCCGAATTCGGAGATTTTATTACTTTGGGCCTAAGATAAAAAAATCAGCCCATCTTTACCTATTAAAAATAGCGCTGTAAAGATTATGAGGACAGGAGGAAACACAGCTAATTTGTATACACAACAAATTCTGAGACATTTACCTACTTGACAAAAGGGAATGAACTTTGTTAGAAAAAACACAAGAGAGAGCCTAATGCGGCATGAGAAGGAGGAGCAGGAGGTTGGAAAGTCTTCGATCACTACATTTTCCATATCTTCTTTAACCCTTTTTCTTTTCTTTTTATTATAATCTCATGAAAATGATTAGGTTATATTGCTTATGTCTAGCTAATTCATTTTAAGTAAAATTCCCATGTACTCCTAAAATATAAAAGACAATTCCCATATAGTCCAATGACTCTTTTTATTCTGACATAAGCTAGAAATTCCCCATTTAATCAATAAGTACATTTAAATTATCAAAACTACCCCTACACATTTAAACACGTAATTCTGTAAAAGGCCTGGTATAAAAAGGGAAGCCCAGCCCTCAATTGTTTCAGCCCCCATTTCCCTTTCTCCTTCCTCTCTGAAATTAGAAACTGGCGAATTGGGAATTGGCTGCAGCACCGGCAACTCGACGGTGGTGGCGATGGAAAAACAAGCGGCGCGGTGATGGTGTCTTCGAGGTGGGCAGAGGTTCATCTATAAACCGCCGTGGCTGAGAAAGGTGGCGATGGCAGATCGGGCAGCGGGAAATCGACAAACCTTTCCCTTCCTCGATCGTCACTGGTGGCTGGAAGTGCAGGCGGCTCGATTGGTTCACGTGGGGTCGTTGGGATGCGGGCCGTCCAATTTTCTCCCCTTCACTTTCCAGCGAGCGGCGGCCGCGATTAAACGTGTGAAGCTGCTGGGTTTAATTGGGCAGTGTTACCATGGATTTTGGTATGGGGCAGTGGTTCAACGGGGTTTTCTTTGTCGGCGGCCGAAATAAGAACGGCAGTTGGTGGTGGCTGGAACTTTCATGCCTTTATGTTGGTATGGTTGATGTGTACAATGCCTTTATGGTGGTGGGTGGAACTTTTTATTAGTTTTTCTGGTCCTTTTGAGTTTCCAGTTCTTCCTGGTCACAGCAACAGCCCTTTGATTAAAGCTTCTGAGTGATTTGAATGTTGAAATAAGTTTTATTGTGATGTGTTATATTATGTGGGCCACAATTTGTGTATATTAACATGGTGATGGCGATGCTTCTCATCAGATGTCTACTCGGTGTTGCTACGGGCTTTTGTGGTTTGCTATTTAGTCGTTTCGGTAGTGTAGTTCAACATTCTTCAATGTCATTTGTAATTATTGAAATGTGGTATTCTGAATTTTTTTTGTAGTATAGTTCAATATTCTCCAATGTAATGAATTATGTGTTTCTTGGCAATTATCCTGCCACTCATTTCGATCTAGTTAATAATTTGGATTTGTTGGTGTAGTTAGCTATTTTCCAATGTAGTTTGAAATTATCTCAACTTTCGTCAATGCAGTTTGCAATTATGTAGTTTGTAATTATCTCAACTTTCATCAATGAAGTTTGTAATTATGTAGTTTGTAATTATCTCAACTTTCGTCAATGCAGTTTGCAATTATGTAGTTTATAATTACCTTAATTTTCATCAATGTAGTTTGATATTTAATGTTTCCAATGCAATCATTGTAGTTTGCTATTTGGTTGTTTTGGTAGTGTAGTTCAACATTATTCAATGTCGTTTGTAATTGTTGAACTATGGTATTATGAATCTTTTTTTGTAGTGTAGTTCATTATTCTCCAATGTTATGAATTATGTGTTTCTTGGCAATTATCCTGCCACTCATTTCGATCCAGTTAATTATTGGGATTTGTTGCTATAGTACTATTTACCGATGTAGTTTGTAATTGTCTCAACTTTCGTCAATGCAGTTTGCAATTGTGTAGTTTGTAATCATCTTAAACTTTTGTCAATGCAGTTAGCAATTATGTTGTTTGTAATTATCTCAACTTTCATCAATGCAGTTTGTAGTTTCTAATTATTTTAATGCAATTTGCATTTATGTAGTTTGTAATTATCTTGGACTTTAAGATGTGTGATTCTCGTCGTTATAGTAGTTGGCTTCAAAGAAAACCCTTTGTCATATACCAAACCTTCAGACTATACTCATAACCAATAGATGAAAATCATATTTATATAATATATCATTAACATAAGCAGATAAGCTTACAGTCCTAAAGAAAGTGAGTATTTATCCATGCGTACGCTCATTCATGGACTAATAATTATGAATTAAGTGTTCTCTAAAAATCATTGATGAAGAAATAGAGATAAAGGATGAACACAATGACCAAAGTGCAAAAGCTTTACAACAAACTATTAACACCTTGCACAAGATAACTACTGTAATAATTCATTAAATCAGACTAAAACACCATTACGGGTAATAATAATAGTAAAACATGATTTAAGATAACTGGATCCCGCACAATTAGTTCATCTTTTCCAACCAATCACAATCAGGCATCTTTGCCCGTACCTTTATACAGACAACCTTCTTCAGTTTTGGGTCCTCACTCGAATTTTTTTTGGGGAGCATATTCATCAAACGACTCACCATGAATATCATCATCGAGCTATGAAGGCACTCATCATAAGGAAACAAAAAGACTGCATTTAGGTCCCATTTTGATTTTCACAAAAAAAACACCCAAAAAAATCCAGAAACTATAATCAGGCCCAAAAAATTGAACAAAAGTCATATCAGCCCCAATATCTAAAATCTTTTGCGAAAACACCCTCTTCTCTATTAAGCTACCGCCACCCACCGACCAGAAACTCAAGGCCTCCGCAGCCAACTCCGGTAGATAAACTTTCGATGTGTGACGCTGCATCGATGAGGAGGAACATCTATAGCCGATCGAGAATGGTGGGAGATCAGCCTGCGATTAGAATCGCTAGAGCACCTAATGCACGCCGTCAGCCACTTCGCCATCGCCATCCGAACACCTTCACAAACTTTTACAAGATACTAACACCAATAATTCAAAACTACAGGAAAAAAAATTCAATCTAAATAAACATCTATAAAACAAAGCCACACTTTTCGAATATCTACAAATAATATACAAATTATTAAAGGTATAGCCAAACGACAAATGCTATTTACGCAAGCTATAAATCTAAACTACAGATTCTAAACTACTGACTCAATACCAAACTACCTCAGCCACATATTCTAAACTACTTGTTCAATTCCGAAATACATAACATACAATTCCAAACTACTGCGTAGTTAGTATTTACAAAATGATAGAGTAGTTTGTAATTAACAAAACTACTCATCCAAACTAAGACACCTACATTTTGCAAACTACGTATCCAAAATACTTATTCAACATGTAATTTTTCAATAGATTAGTTTATAATTACGAAATTACAATTTGAAGCTAAATTACATCGACTAGCACAACGACAAAAGATATTTACGCAAGCTATAAATCTAAACTACAGATTCCAAACTACTGACTCAATACCAAACTACCTCAGCCACATATTGCAAACTACTTGTTCAATTCCGACATACAGAACATACAATTCCATAATTCCGATTCACTTCCAAAATACCTACACTACAAATCTAAACTACTTATTCAATGATTAAAAGTTGAACTACGTAATACTCTGAAAATAAGCAACTAGTCTTCCAAAAATGAGGAGGGCATCACTCAAAAAAGGTAGTGCTTATTTTCACTATAGATTAAGGCGATTTTCGATTAATTGAATACTAGATAGCCGTAAACAGAAATGTTATTTACGCAAGCTTTAATAATAAACAGAAACAATTACTGAACCAAATATCCTTCGCAAACTACGGATAATGATAGTTCCAAATTATCCAAAAATTCAATTACAGACTACATTAACTGAAATAGAAAATTAGCTATTCCTAGCAATTCCTGAACACTTGCAAAAAAAATAAAAAAATAATAATACAAACTGGTACAAAAAATACAAAAAAATAAAAAGAAAAAACTTACTTGTGTGCAATCTTCTTCTTAATCCTTCTCGACATATTTACCAAAGCAATCTATAGCCGTCCGTATACACTTGTTCTGGAATAGAATTTCACGGGATTTTTCTTCGACTCGCAGATTTCAACTTCTTCCAAAAGCGGGAATCGATTCTGGCAAATATGGGATTCAATTCTGGAGATTGAAAACTACTCTTAGGTAGTTTGCGAATATTCCACAAATTTTAGCATGAATCGGAAAACCTTTCTCACGAATCCTCACAAAATCTTGGGTTTTAAGCAACCGATTTGGGGGAAGGTTGAAGGGATTTCGTGACTCAAATTTTCAGTTCTAATCTCAAACTTTGATTCAGTTTGGAATTTATGAGAAATTAGTTCTATCAATTAGGGTGCAGAATCTTTTGGGGGAAAAATATTTGCCAGCGGATAGACTGATTTGGAGGAGTGAGACAAATGAAAACAGGTATGGCGTGGACATGTTTTCAAGGATAGTTTAGTACTTTGTTAGAGTAATTAGATTACTAAGGAAGTTTTATTTTCAATGGAGTTTTAGGGAAATTGTTTTTATATTTTGGAGTAGTTGGGAATTCTCCCTTCATTTTATTCCTTTTGGAGTGATGTTTTGAAATGTATTTGATAAGATTCTGGTTTAAACTACGTGACGTATTCTTACTCGACCCTCTTATATATTTTTATGTTAAACTTAATTATTTTTATTATAAAATTTCTTGATCTTAGTTTGGCCAACTAGATTAAGGTTTTGTATGATTTATGCTAAAATAGGATTCGTAATCCATAATTGTTACGAGTTTAATTTCACAAGTATTGACAACTGAGCCTAGTCAATTGGAGAACATAAATTCAAGGTCTATTAGGTCGAACTTATGAACTTAATATCTTGTTTATTCCATCATTTTATTTTTGAATGCTTCTAATGTTACATATTTAAAGAGCTTATTTTAAATCACTCGTCTAGATAGTTTGGATTAAATAACTTACTATATTAAACAAAATTAAGAAACAACAGAGGACAATAGTGCTTGTTGTTGGCTTTTGAATAGAAATTCAAGGGATTAGAGGAGAGCTAGAATTTTCTCAATTAAGGTAATGCAATTGTAACCATGAAACACCCTGTGTTTGAGGAATTATAGTAGTTTAACGGACTCAAGTTTTATATACACATCATTTTCATCATGATATCTGACATTTTTAGATATAATAACTAAGAACACTAGATAAATAATAAACAACATTTCTATTCAACCACATAATTAATGGTGAGTAACAACTAACACAACCCCAGACAAATAGTAATACTTCATAACATTTCCAAATAGAATCTCACACTCAATCCCTACTCATGGTCCACAATCTATTAGATACTTGAAATACTGAAAATATATTTTGATGCGTGCAATTGAAAAAAAAAAATTTAGCCTACGCCTTCCACTCGTTGTACATAGATGTTGCAAATTCATCTCGCCAGTTAGTTCATTCTTGAGAGGGCTCGACTTCATCGACATGGTCATCATTGTTCTATGTGTCATCGTGTTGGTTTAGTTCTATCTCATCAAGTTGATCTTGTATTTAGTCAACATCCATTATCGTGCGGATAAAGTTGTTTATCATAATTATATGATTTTGGATTCTAATAGAGTAAAATGTAGGACATCTGAGAACTATCCACTGTAGCTTGGTTATATCAAAGGATCGTTCTATTACATTGTGAGCCTTTGCATGACGTAATATGAATAGTTATGGGGTATATGGATCACCAGGTCTACAGGACCACTCGTCTAAGTGAAATCGTACTCCTCTGTACGCTCCAAGAAATTCTGGTCCATTTATGTAACCACAATCACATAAATATTAATTTTTTGTTTGTTTTTTATAGACACATATTAAATTAGTGTTTGATATAATAAATTTGGTTATTACAAAAATGTTATTGTTTTGAAGTTTCAATTATGGGTATCTCGTATCATATAGTTTTAGAATTATTACCAGTGGGTAATCTAAGACCAGGAGTCCCTGTAATAACATCACGTAAAATGCGACTGTTAGCTATGGAGCCCTCCCAACCTATTAACGTGTATATGTAATTCAATATCTGGTCACGAGCTCCAAGGACGTTTATGATACATCTCCTCTTTGATTCTTGTACCTCGACTTTTCACTTAACGAGACTATCACTCAATATATGTCTCATCTAGGGCTCCTAGACAACCCTACAAAATATATTAGGGGATATATTCTTAATTTTGGGTTAAATTAAGTAAATTAGAATTAGGCTTAGGATGGTACTGATCACACACATTTCTCTACTAGTATATACAAATATAATACCTTAAATCATTTCTATGTCTTGTCAGTGCAAATCTCGTCCATGGGTGTGGGTTGGACAGCTACGATCAGGTACAAGCGAAGTACTCCAGCAAGCACTCGATGCAAGCGATTGCTAATAACACGCTCATACCTTTGAAATCAAACTTTACTACTCTAATTTTCTTGTGACGAGCTAAAACTGACAAAAAAATCGATACTTGTTCATTTATGAAGATGTTTCTCGAAAGGACTAGACCACCAAAATTTCTCAATAAATAACAAAACCTACCAAACACATTCCTATCCATTCGGAGTTATTTTGCATAAGTTGTATTAATTAGATTGATAAGGTGGCGCATATGCTTTATCTGATCAGGAATCCTGCCAACCATCTGATACACCATACGTGCTGAACTTGCTCAGCGACGTCGACATGCCTAAAAAAAGGTTTGATTGAAATGGACCAGTAGGAAAAGAATCTTCATCAAATTTATGATCTCTTCTATTATAACCACAACTTTGAACTCTTAAAGGTGCGTATACATCTACGTTTACAAAATTTATTGAAATATTCGTACAAGTGGAGTTATATATTCTATACAGTGTATCTTCATTAACAACAATTCAGTTATTCATCTAAGAAAATAGAGCAGACCAATCTACAGAAAGATCCCACACATGAAGGGCTTGTTTGGTTTGGGACTCTCAATACCAGGATTGAGATTCTAAATCTCAATCCTCGTTTGTTCTACGGCTCAAGTTTTCAACCCACAACCAACAATTTCTTACACCTTACCCCACACTCAATTATTTTATCACATCATCATTATATTTAAAAAATTAAATATTACTAAATACAATACAATAATACATTATCATCCACTTTTCAGACATGATTTGACATCAAATACAATATAAAAATACATTATCATCCTCTTTTCAGACATGATTTGACATCTAAGTAAAAGTAAAGGATTCTGAATCCTATAACAAATAAAAATTTTTACTATTCACAGAACTTTCAATACTCAAAATTCTGAGTACCAGAATTCAAAATTCCAACGAATCCTAATCCAAACAGAGGATTGTAAAATTAATGATAATGTACTGGATTGATACCATTTCGGCCACATATCGCATTGCAACTATTGAAATACTATTAAATCATATATTAATTGGATGAATACAAACAACATATATAAATAGAGGACTCCCAATGCGTGTTAGTAACTGATATCACAAAGACAATCTCGAATGCAAACAAAAATAAATTCTTCGGAGTGTAAAAAGGAAGACAACCCATTTCGTAAACAAACCACAATTGCAAACTGTGCGGGTCAAAAACCATTGCAAATCGAATACCCAATTTTGGACAAGGCACTCGTCCGATAAAACCACAAATCAAGAATTCGTCCACAAATCAAGAACATATGAGTTCTTACCTCACTTCCAGCGGGCGCCGAATATTTTTTTTTTGTAATCACATGTTTATTTATAATCGGCACAATTGTAAATTCGTATGCCATTGAGGTTGCTATATTATATCTAAAGATACAATTATCCAAGTATAAAGTGATATTCACACGGGATTATCAGCATGGATAACTTCATTCTAAGTGTCAGGGTCGGAAGGGTTAATCACCCAATTTATGGATTGCAATTTTATGTGGTGAACGTGGCTATTCTAAGCTGATACGTCCATTTAAAAGTACTCAGGGAACTGAATCTCCCTGATATGTCCAGCCTTCAAAAGCTTCTGTACTTCCTCCTCAATGATCTTATCGAGCTCGGGCCCGAAATGCCTCCTCTTCTGTTTTATAGGTCTAGCTTCTGGGTCCGCATTCAAATGATGTTGCGCGACCTCTGGTGAGACCCCAGCCAATTCCTTCTCCCCAAAAGCAAATACATCTCGAAATTCTCTCAGCAAGCTGACCATCTCTTCTTTTAATGAGTCGGATAGCAAGGTACCTATCCTCGTAACATACTCTGGCCGGTCCTCTTCTAAGGAGATTTCCATCAACTCTTCATTCGGCCGGAGAGAGGTCTCTTGCTCCTTCACCTTCTTCGTGCTAAGTATCCCCTCCGGTCGATCATCATCTATCTCCCGTTTATTCTCCGTCAATCCCCTTCTGACCGTCACCACATAAAATTGCAATCCATAAATTATGTGGTGAACGTGGCTATTCTAAGCTGATACGGGACCAAAATAACCATACGTGAAATTATGTGGTGAACGTGGCTATTCGTGGAAAGCGATCTCATTTCCTAGGGAGGGTGTACCCCTGGAAGGTGAGCGAGCTGTGATTAATGCGAGTGTATGGTTTTGTGAAGAGTAGCGACCTGTAGTATGGGGATGGCTTTTCATACAGGGTCGCGACCTCTTGTACTTTGGGCTGGGTATTTGGGCCCGATTTGTGGATCTAATGTATGTGAATCATTATGGGCCTGGTGGGCTGTATGCCCCGGCTTAATTGGGATATCTATGGAGAAGTTTTGTTGTTTATGGGAACTGGCCATAAATGAGGAGTCCTAATTAAGAGACGATTGTGAGAATCCTGGTATACATGGAATTCTTATCATGAAAGGTAACCCTAGGTATTGGGATTCTTCTCCTGTCCCTATAAAAGGAGCCCTTGGCTTCTCTTTTGAGGTTAATGCTGGTTTACGCATTTTATTACTTTTGAGTGGCACTAATATTATTGAGAGAGAAGAAGTGTGTTTTTCGCTTATTAACTTAAGCGTCGTAGGGCCTTAACGGGCTCGAAATCCAGCCCGTTCTAGGCGCTGTTTTGCAGGATAGTCGAGGTCGCTGAGGACGATTGCGGATTCTTTGGAGGTCGCTGTGTCACGTTTGAGGTTTTTCTAGGTCCACTGACATATGAGCATAAAGTACCCGGTGGGTGACAAAGTAGGAGAGGTCATCGCTGAGCAACAGGTCGCAAGGTCTTGTTACCAAATGACGGTCAGAAGGGGATTGACGGAGAATAAACGGGAGAGAGATGATGATCAACCAGAGGGGATACTTAGCACGAAGAAGGTGAAGGAGCAAGAGACCTCTCTCCGGCCGAATGAAGAGTTGATGGAAATCTCCTTAGAAGAGGACCGGCCAGAGTATGTTACGAGGATAGGTACCTTGCTATCCGACTCATTAAAAGAAGAGATGGTCAGCTTGCTGAGAGAATCTCGAGATGTATTCGCTTTTGGGGAGAAGGAATTGGTTGGGGTCTACCATGGAGGTCTATGTGGATGACATGCTGGTTAAGAGCAGGCGAGCTGAAAACGCATGTGAA
>BMAC01000598.1:376916-386987 GCA_014905375.1 Phtheirospermum japonicum | reverse complement strand
TTGAGCTCCTCGGTCCTTTGTGTGAGTTCCTCAGTTTTCTGCGCGAGCTCCCCAGCCTGTTTGTTTAGCTCGCTACTCAGGCGTGTCGTTTCATCCCTCAGGCTGTTGTTTTGACTGACGGAAATTGCCAGCTGCGCTTCATAAGATTTCACCCTTTGGAGTGCTTTATCCAGCTCCCCCTGTGTCAGAGACAGTTGCTGGGTTTGCTGTTCAGCTCGGACATTTAGCTCGTCAACAGTTTGCTGTAGATCGGCCCCTGTTGAGCGAGCTATGAATTCTTCGGAGAACTTAGAAAATACGGGCCTTAGCTGTTGAAGTGCTTGCTCGCGAAGAAGGGCCTCCACATCTGCAGCCGTATCCAACTTCGCCAGCACTTTGCTCATATCCGCAGTAGTAGCAGAGGTCGTCGGTAATCCTTTTTGGAGACGACGCCTTTTTGTTTTTGGAGGGCTTGGACTGCGAGCTTTCGGAGCCTGTACTTTAGGGCTGCTGGAGACGTTGGGCAGAGGTCGCTTGCCCTTGTTCCTACCTCGGAGGACCAGCTGTGCCTCCTCCTCTTCATCTTCGATTTCGACCGGTTCGGGCGTCAGGCGAGGGGCCTTTTCAATACTACTGGAGATGGGGGCGGCGCGAGCTGTGGAAGAAGTAGCTTGCTTCTTCTTTTCCTCGGGGAGAGCAGCCGCACAGGAGTTGATGAAAGAAACTGCAAGTAGAGAGATCATGTTATATTTTCATTTTGGCATATGTAGATGGATAAAATTGCAAAGCCTACAATACCCACCGAATTCACTCCTAGAAATGGCAAGATCCGGCTTCACCGGGRGAGAATCGATACCCGCGTAGCYGAACATGGCGGAGCGATCGGTGATAAGAGCCAGGTCGAAGGGGTGTCGGCTCCACTCCACAAGCTGGTTAAAATATTTTTCGTACAACAGAGGGTTTGCTTTGGGGTTTGTTGGTTTGATTTGGGGAGGAGTGTGATCTTTTAGCTCGGTTATAAAAGACCAGGCCTCAGTATTATGAATAAAGAAAAAGTTTTTCTTCCATTCAGGGACTTTATTTGGGGGACTAGTAAGGAATTTAGGTCGCCCTAAACGGTAGGAGAGGTAGAAGGAGTTTTGCTGATATTTTACTTGAAAACAATAATGGAAGAAGCCAGGGTCAGCGCGGGCATTGTAATATTTACAGAGCAAAAGGTACCCGGCCAGGTACTTTATAGAGTTGGGAGTTAATTGCAAAAGGGATACATTGTACATGTTAGAAATTTCAATATAAAATGGGTGAGCAGGGAACCTAAATCCTGCCACCAGTAGGGTGTCAAATATTGTGATGTGGTTAGGTGGAGGTCGCATGGGGTCGGCATGCGGGCTGTCGGGTAAGATCATTTTGGAAGTAGGAGGAAGGTTGAGGATACGTTTGAATTGTTCTAGCTTTTTTGGGTCAGGAAGTAGCCAATAATTGTGTTTGACCTCTTTCGTTGTTAAGGATGACAAGGGGAGGTCGTCAAAAGAAAGAGAATTATCCACAGTCACAGGGTTCTCTCGGAAATGTGCGGTGGATGAAGGGTCCCTCGATTCGTGAAGGGGAATACCTTCTAGGATAGGAGGAACCTCGGGAATAAGGAGTGGAAGATTGCTAGAGGGATTAATGGCTCTGGTTTGGGCTCGGAGTTCTTCCCATGAGACGTCACCCTCTGGCTCGTCGCGAAGGCCGGAGGAGGGTAACGCTAGGGGTTTCAGCCTCGGTTCGATAATGAAAGGGTTTTCGGCGAGATCAGAATCGGGAGAGAGTGATTGGGTTAAAAGATTGTTGTTGGTTGTGGCTGGTGATTGTTCCATGATAAATATATTCAGGAGGAAATAACACAGCAAATAAATAAAACTCAGCGAACACAGTCAAATTTTAATAATTAAATCTGAAAGGGAATCTGGGGACTTACACATATCGTCGAGCTCGTCCATTGTTGGTAGGCTGCGAATTAGTGGTGAATCTCTGGGGGATTGTGATTTGGCGAGCTTTTTTGCAGAGCGATAATGGCGGAAATTTTGAGAGAGATGGTATAAAGTGGTGATTTGGGGAGGCGGAACGTTTTTGTATAGGGAGACGAAAAGCTGATGTGACGGATAGGAGCGGGATTAATTAGGGTTTGCAGAAGGAATGTTTTGGGCCTTTAATTCTTGGGCCCACTGAACTTATTATATGCCGAGATTTTGAGATTGCGTCGCGTGGCGGGCCGCATTTAATGAAGCGTCAGTGGGACGAGACAGAAAGCAAGAAGGCGTGTTTTGACTTTGTGGTTTTGTCATGATTATGGGTTTACATTTTTGAGGTCGGCTGGTACAGAAGTTTCCAGGTCGCCATATGAAAAGAAGGTTGAGCTCGTAATAATACATTTCYGGTGCTGCTTAAGTGCTGTACTTGGGGACTCGTGATTACTTTGGGGAAAGAGCTCGATATCTTTCGGGTCGCGTGAARACGTTGCGACCTGTCGTAGCTCGGTTTGTTGAAATTGGGCAYTTCTGATGCGAGCTTTGGTACGATGCATTGCTTTTTCGTCCATGTACTTGTTTGGTACTTTTGAAATTTTGTGTTTTACATGTTCTACCTGATTTCATACCTCAATCAACTAGAACATGGGGGACTAGCTGATACGGACCAAAATAACCATACGTGAAATTATGTGGTGAACGTGGCTATTCGTGGAAAGCGATCTCATTTCCTAGGGAGGGTGTACCCCTGGGAGGTGAGCGAGCTGTGATAATGCGAGTGTATGGTTTTGTGAAGAGTAGCGACCTGTAGTATGGGGATGGCTTTTCATACAGGGTCGCGACCTCTTGTACTGTGGGCTGGGTATTTGGGCCCGATTTGTGGATCTAATGTATGTGAATCATTATGGGCTTGGTGGGCTGTATGCCCCGGCTTAATTGGGATATCTATGGAGAAGTTTTGTTGTTTATGGGAACTGGCCATAAATGAGGAGTCCTAATTAAGAGACGATTGTGAGAATCCTGGTGTACATGGAATTCTTATCATGAAAGGTAACCCTAGGTATTGGGATTCTTCTCCTGTCCCTATAAAAGGAGCCCTTGACTTCTCTTTTGAGGTTAATGCTGGTTTACGCATTTTATTACTTTTGAGTGCACTAATATTATTGAGAGAGAAGAAGTGTGTTTTTCGCTTATTAACTTAAGCGTCGTAGGGCCTTAACGGGCTCGAAATCCAGCCCGTTCTAGGCGCTGTTTTGCAGGATAACGAGGTCGCTGAGACGATTGCGGATTCTTTGGAGGTCGCTGTGTCACGTTTGAAGGTTTTTTTAGGTCACTGATCTCTATTTTTGAGGTTAGTACCCCCTATATTTGGTAATTCAACTTTTCGAACTTACCACCTGGGTAGATATCGAACTAAATAAAGGACCAAATAAGTACTTATATTCCATCCGGTGGTATCACGTAAACAAGGCTCTCTTGAATGTATCTTACAGTTTAACAGATAAATCGACGGACGAGAATCAATTCCCAAATTTAGAAACCCGTGGAGTTGAAATGCGGAATATTGAAACCTCGGGGAGCTCATTGCAAAATCCGCTAATAATGCTTTTCAGTGTCAATAATAAGATAATACCTCTTCAGCCAAGTCCAGTCTGTGATCTCTCAATTGCCAATAACAAGGCAGATCGCCGGCGACTGCCCGAGAATTCAATCCAACACAATTGACTACTTTTCACCGATAAATTATGTCTTGGTTTGCCCGATCTATCGCTAACTCTCTCAAATTCGATGATGACGACGATGATGACGTCAACGCCGCCCAAAAACCCGTGCCCAACCAGCCCGAAAGCCCCGAATCCCAAAACTCCGACGTTACATCTCCGACGTCTCCTTCTCGTGGCGTGAAAGAGGACTTCTCGGAGCTCAGTAAAACTCTAACCCGCCAATTCTGGGGCGTCGCCTCATTTTTGGCCCCTCCACCCCAGCCCGAAGAGAAATCGCCCGGCTCGGAATTATCGGAATCGGATCAGGGTTCCATATTGGGGATCCGGAGTGATTTTGCGGAGATTGGGGGGAAGTTCAGGAGCGGGATTTCTCGGCTGTCGACTAACATCAACGTTTCTGAAATTACTAAATTGGCCTCCAATTTACTGCAATTAGAATCTGATGATGAGAATGAAGGGTCTGGCAAGAGGGAGAGTTTTGATTCCGTGGGCGTGACTGAGGAGGTTGTGGCATTCGCTCGTGACATTGCTATGCATCCCGAGACTTGGTTGGATTTCCCATTACCTGAAAACTTTGGTATGTTGTTTTATGATTACCTCCCCACCCACCCACCCCCCTGGGCCCGTTTTATTTAACCACTTTTGTGACTTTTTGGTTTATGAATAGACTCTCAGTTATGCCTTGGGTTAAGGGCCCTAAGGCTTGTAATGTTGAGTGTGATTAGGACTTGGTGGTGATACTGGTTAGGTTTTAGCTGATTGCAGGTCATTAAATGCTGTAAAGAATTATATTTCTGCTAAGAAAATTAGTTCAGAAGCTCTGATGCAGATTTTTATAGAAATTCTATGTGAGTAAATCCATTGTTATAAAACATAGGAAGCTTTACTCATTTAATTAAATTAAATGGACACTGTAAGAAATCTTTATGTGGGAGTGAGATTTATTCGAGTTGACAACAATGTATTGGCATATTGGGCGTTGAATGTGCAAAAACCATATGTTTATGCACTTACATCTTGTTGGTCATCTTATAAAACAAACATGTGTTGGCTTTTCATTTGAACATAATCTTATGTGTTCTCTTGGCTTGGCTCAAACACTGTCTCACAAATTTTTATCTCTTCTGAGCTCCGGCTTATTTTGAGAAATTATAAATAAGATGTGTACAGTAATGCACAAAATATAATTTTATTGCTTGTGAAAATATATGATTCCAAACATATTATACACATTGCACGAAATAAAGCATTAGGTAATTCAATACCAAACAATAATAAGTTTAGAGTAATGCTTATAATATCTAATGCTTGTACAAGTCTTTTTAAAATGCATTGGCATGAATCAAAACATGAAAGTTAACCTAAAATCTCTTCCTAAAAAAACATGCAGTGATTTGTGCACTTCATCATCTTAGTTATCTTATAGCATAGAACTATTATAGTTCTTAACTAGATCTCAAGATAATGTGGTTATATGACAATAACAAACTTTATTGGAGGTTTAAAGTATAGGCTGAATAATTAATATTTTGGCATATGTAATCTGTGCTTAGAATGGATCAAGGCTCAAACATCCGGCCAATTCATCAAAGCTTTTGAATGGTCTTGATCAAACTCAGTTCTTGTTATGTCAATAAATTTTTTTATTTCGCTCAATTCAGTTGCTTTCAGAACTACAATAGCGTTATGAATCTTTTGTAATAACACTTGTCAGCTCTTGGCCATTTAGCATCCTTAACACTATGTTCATGTTTTTTGATGCTTTGGAAAATTATAATACTTGTGCATTGAAATTTACACGAGATGAAGATTTTGACGGGTTATTCATTGTTGCGCTAGATTTTGATATGACTGATGCCCAACAAGAACATGCCTTAGCAGTTGAAAGACTGGTCCCGAGATTAGCTGCACTAAGGATTGAACTGTGCCCTGGATGCATGACTGAAAGCTGCTTCTGGATGATTTATTTTGTGCTCCTTCATCCTAGACTTGATAAGCAGGATGCTGAACTTCTGTCAACGCCACAGGTTCTTCATCATTACTATATTCTTTTTTTTCTTATGATCTTGGTACTTATTTTTTTCATATATATTAAATTGAAGAATTGGGAATCCGACGGAGCTAGAAGTAAAGTGATGTCGATACATAATACATTCAGTTATTTTGGAACTGGAGTAATTTTTAATTGTTGCTTGATTCGAACAAAATTTGTTTAACGTCATTCGATTTTGCCAACGATCATTAGACATTTTTTACCTAGACCTTTTGTGGTGATACAACATGTTCACTAATAAAAGGTGTTGGTAATGAAAAACATATGCATGCTATGTTATCTTCCATTTCCTTAAGTGCCAAAATTTTGTGATCTGCATTGCTACCCCCGTGCAGATAGTGAAAGCCCGGGCCTTGCTGGGACATGAATTGAAGAACAAAAATTCAACTAAACCTGAAGACTTGTCTGGAAATAAATCTTCTGATTCAGAGGAAAGTAATATTTCTCGTCGCGAAGAGCCCCTTTCTGTGCCATCTCCTGTTGTTTCTAAAAACGAGTCCAACGAGGCATCTGTTCTTAATATAGGCTCTTCAACTGCACTAGCTACTCCCAAAATAATCGAGACAAACGAAACACAACCCGTTGACAAGCCTGTCATTAAAGATGAATATTTGAAACCGGTTCCATTAAATGTTTCTGAAGAGCACGACGATGACGACGCAGATGATTGGCTGAAGGAAGAAACTTCAGAAGTGGGCGGTACTATTGGGAAAAACATTCCGATCGAGAACGAGGATGATGTGTCGTTCAGCGATCTTGAAGATGATGATGGAGACGTTCCTACTAGTAATAGAAAATCAAATTACAGTTCCGATAAAGATTCGCGGGATTGGGTTCAATTGGGTAAAAGCTCGTCATCCGATAAGGAAAGTGGAGATGCCCATGACACTAAGGAATCAAATGACTGGCTAGATGTTGATGACATTGTTGTGTCTTGATCAATCCATCATGTAAGCTTTGATGTGTATCTTTATTATTAATTTTTTTTTTTTGTTATTTAAAAAAAATTGCAGTGCATGTGAATAGATTCATATTCATGTCTTTTATGGCATTAAGGTTCTTATAAATGATAATGCTTGTATATAATGCACTCATAAATAAATCACTTATGATATTTTTGGATAAATTGATATTTTGGCCAAGTATGAGTATAATGCTGAGTAGGTGCAACTTTTGTTTGATTACTACATTCGTTTGCTGTCGTGTGAATCTTGTTTTGGCCACTATAAATAGTTGATATTTGTTTTCCTCTTTCTATAACTATCAACCATGGACTGGTAAACACGGTGTTCTTAAAAAGCATTAGGCGTAGCCCCACAGATTTACATGGGATCGAATGCCCAGATGAAGCCTGGACGAGGTTAGGCTGGGGAAAGACCTCACGGATTTACATGGGATCGAATTCGAATGCCGCGGATGCACAAGATCAATCCTTTTGCCTCCTTGTACTTATCATCATATGCTTATCATTTTACCTTTCAATACTACTAAAAGAATAATCTAATTGTCCTGGCATATAATTTTTGATAAAATTATTGGATGTTGTCCTTGCCTTGAATTACTGGGCAGTGCTATAAGTCATGTCAATTAATCAATCAGTTGCAAATTTCACATAATTGAATAATTGCTTTTCAATTTGGACAGTGTTATAAGTCATGTCAATTAATCAATCAGTTGCAAATTTTTACATAATTCAATAAATGTTTTTGAATTTTTTTTCTTCGTGCGCGTGTGTGAATCTAATTTTTCTTTCTTTCTCTCTTTCTTTATTTTATTTAGGGGGAATGTCAAATACTCCCCCTAGAAAAATGTGTTTGTCAAATACTCCAACTAGTTTTAAAAAATGCCAAATACTCCATGCATAATTGTACAATTACAATTTTGGCCTTCCTTCCCATCAAAATTCACCACATTCTAATCAGCCCTCAGTTGGTTCAACCTAATTCGCCCAAATCCGCTCTGCCCTAATTCTCTCTTTCCTTCATCGCCCAAAATCCTAATTCGTCGCCTCCTCTCCATCGCCGTCGCCACCTCTCTATCGCCGTCGCCGCCTCTCCATCGCCGTGGAGCTCTCGTGTACGGTGGAGCCGCCGCCGGTGAAAATCCCGACCGGAAAGCTCCGGGCGACGTTTGTTCTGAAGAGAGACGAAATAAATTCACTCAAGGATTTGGTACTGGCGAGATCATCGGGCCCCACCGACGTGGCCCATCTCTTGTCCTTCACAGTCGTCTGTGCGCTCGTGTGGGTTTGCTCGGCGAGAGGTGTGGTGGCGGACGACGACGAGACAGAGTATTTCGGTTTCGTGGCGGAGTATATTAAACCAATACTATCGATCGGGTGTTTTGTTTCGCAGCTATACGCTTCCGATGATGTGGTACGGTGATTTTGAAATTTTGTTTCTATGTCGTTTTGTGTTAGTATTTGCTTATGATAATTCTTAAATGTTCGGTTATATTGGAGTTTTGTTTAGATCTGTTGTGATTGTTTTGCTTTAGTGTGTTTGATATACGATTTTGGTGTTTGTAGATATTCAACGAGTCGTTTGACGAGAAATTCGAGGGGAGATGGATTGTGTCTCAGAAGGAGGAATATACAGGTCAGATTTTTATCCAATCTCTTCAATTTTATCTATGATATTTGTCCCATCTTAAATTTATTACTTGTTTCTTTTTGTATGTATTATAGATGTAGCTCGTGTGTTTATTTAGTTTTGGGATTCTGAAATTGTTGGCTTGCTAAAAACTGAATTGAATTAGTAAGTGTGGTATGAGGCTAGGTACTCTATGTGAGGTGTGAATAAGCAGTTCAGTCATTAACATTTTTGGATCAGTCTGTTGATTTGACTACTTTACAAATAAGCTCAAGCGAATTTGGTTCATGCTAATATGATTGCAATTCCTTTAAGCTCTCTCAGTAAACTTGATGGTAAATAAAGTAGAAAATAATTTTGTTTAGTTTAGATGGTGTGTTTAATGAGTTCACTCAGTGGTTAATAACATTGGCTCCTTATGTTTTATAGTTTCATGAAGAGCTTGTTTGTTACGAATTCTTATCCTCAGTAAATAAATTTGGAAATAGACATTAAGATTCTGAAATAAACGTATATTTGCTCGTTTAGGTGTCTGGAAACATGAGAAGAGTGAGGGACACGATGACTATGGACTTCTTGTCAGCGAGAAAGCCAGGAAATATGCCATTGTAAAGGAACTTGATGCTCCTGTTGACCAAATAAGAGCCCGGCTGGAACCGGCAATGCCCGCGAATTACTTTGGAAATTGTGTGGCGCTGGTGAAAGCGGAGCTAAAGTACAGGGAAGTGAAAAGGGTGGGCCCGAGGGGTTTGTGAAGGCGGCGAAGGCGATTGGGGAGGCGATTAAGGAGAATGTGTATAATGAGAATGAGATTTTGTGTGGTGCCGAGAAGTGGCCGGAGGAGTACGGGAAGCTTGTCGGAAAGCGACAGTATGGGGTGGCGGGATCGCCAAGGTTCGACTTCTACGCAGCGGATTACAGGTGGGGAAAGGCTAAGAAGCTTGAAGCACTATTCATTGATGATGGTGCAGTTTTGTCGTTATGCAAATCCAGAGATTTTGAGGGTGGTCTTGAAATCGTCTTGTCCAAGCCCATGCCTAAAATGGATGCGTTTTCTCGAGTGTTTAGGAGGTTCTTAGCGAACTGTGTTGCAGTTCAAACCAAAAGGCATGATTGTTTTGAGCTCCAACAAACAGTTATAAACTGAAAGGGTCTTTTAAGCATGCTCTTAGTCATTTGTCATTCAAACCATGATATATTTTCTTTATCCAAGAATTTTAATTTTCAATGAGTTTTTAGAAATGAATTCAGGGCATCAGATTTACCAGAACTGCATTGCGTTTATCTAGGTGACAGATAGAGGGTTAAATAATGAAGTGGTTGGAGCAAATGCAATAACTGTTTCTCATCTATTGTTGTGACAGAAATCAATGAGTATGTGTGTTTGTGCTCTGAAGTATTGGTTTTCTTTTTGTGGAGTATGTGTTTTTTGTGCTATGAAGTATTTTGTTTTCTGTATGTGGAGTATGTGTGTTTGTGCTCTGAAGTATTCGTTTTCTGTTTGTGGAGTATGTGTGTTTGTGCTCTAAAGTATTGATTTTCTGTATGTGGAGTATGTGTTTTTGTACTATGAAGTATTTTGTTTTCTGTTTGTGTAGTATGTGTGTTTATGCTCTGAAGTATTGGTTTCTGTATGTGGAGTATGTGTTTTTGTGCTATGAAGTATTGTGTTTTCTGTATGTGATTATGTGTGTTTGTGCTCTGAAGATTTTTTT
>BMAC01000598.1:355924-376891 GCA_014905375.1 Phtheirospermum japonicum | reverse complement strand
AAAAAAATCTTCAGAGCACAAACACACATAATCACATACAGAAAACACAATACTTCATAGCACAAAAACACATACTCCACATACAGAAACCAATACTTCAGAGCATAAACACACATACTACACAAACAGAAAACAAAATACTTCATAGTACAAAAACACATACTCCACATACAGAAAATCAATACTTTAGAGCACAAACACACATACTCCACAAACAGAAAACGAATACTTCAGAGCACAAACACACATACTCCACATACAGAAAACAAAATACTTCATAGCACAAAAAACACATACTCCACAAAAAGAAAACCAATACTTCAGAGCACAAACACACATACTCATTGATTTCTGTCACAACAATAGATGAGAAACAGTTATTGCATTTGCTCCAACCACTTCATTATTTAACCCTCTATCTGTCACCTAGATAAACGCAATGCAGTTCTGGTAAATCTGATGCCCTGAATTCATTTCTAAAAACTCATTGAAAATTAAAATTCTTGGATAAAGAAAATATATCATGGTTTGAATGACAAATGACTAAGAGCATGCTTAAAAGACCCTTTCAGTTTATAACTGTTTGTTGGAGCTCAAAACAATCATGCCTTTTGGTTTGAACTGCAACACAGTTCGCTAAGAACCTCCTAAACACTCGAGAAAACGCATCCATTTTAGGCATGGGCTTGGACAAGACGATTTCAAGACCACCCTCAAAATCTCTGGATTTGCATAACGACAAAACTGCACCATCATCAATGAATAGTGCTTCAAGCTTCTTAGCCTTTCCCCACCTGTAATCCGCTGCGTAGAAGTCGAACCTTGGCGATCCCGCCACCCCATACTGTCGCTTTCCGACAAGCTTCCCGTACTCCTCCGGCCACTTCTCGGCACCACACAAAATCTCATTCTCATTATACACATTCTCCTTAATCGCCTCCCCAATCGCCTTCGCCGCCTTCACAAACCCCTCGGGCCCACCCTTTTCACTTCCCTGTACTTTAGCTCCGCTTTCACCAGCGCCACACAATTTCCAAAGTAATTCGCGGGCATTGCCGGTTCCAGCCGGGCTCTTATTTGGTCAACAGGAGCATCAAGTTCCTTTACAATGGCATATTTCCTGGCTTTCTCGCTGACAAGAAGTCCATAGTCATCGTGTCCCTCACTCTTCTCATGTTTCCAGACACCTAAACGAGCAAATATACGTTTATTTCAGAATCTTAATGTCTATTTCCAAATTTATTTACTGAGGATAAGAATTCGTAACAAACAAGCTCTTCATGAAACTATAAAACATAAGGAGCCAATGTTATTAACCACTGAGTGAACTCATTAAACACACCATCTAAACTAAACAAAATTATTTTCTACTTTATTTACCATCAAGTTTACTGAGAGAGCTTAAAGGAATTGCAATCATATTAGCATGAACCAAATTCGCTTGAGCTTATTTGTAAAGTAGTCAAATCAACAGACTGATCCAAAAATGTTAATGACTGAACTGCTTATTCACACCTCACATAGAGTACCTAGCCTCATACCACACTTACTAATTCAATTCAGTTTTTAGCAAGCCAACAATTTCAGAATCCCAAAACTAAATAAACACACGAGCTACATCTATAATACATACAAAAAGAAACAAGTAATAAATTTAAGATGGGACAAATATCATAGATAAAATTGAAGAGATTGGATAAAAATCTGACCTGTATATTCCTCCTTCTGAGACACAATCCATCTCCCCTCGAATTTCTCGTCAAACGACTCGTTGAATATCTACAAACACCAAAATCGTATATCAAACACACTAAAGCAAAACAATCACAACAGATCTAAACAAAACTCCAATATAACCGAACATTTAAGAATTATCATAAGCAAATACTAACACAAAACGACATAGAAACAAAATTTCAAAATCACCGTACCACATCATCGGAAGCGTATAGCTGCGAAACAAAACACCCGATCGATAGTATTGGTTTAATATACTCCGCCACGAAACCGAAATACTCTGTCTCGTCGTCGTCCGCCACCACACCTCTCGCCGAGCAAACCCACACGAGCGCACAGACGACTGTGAAGGACAAGAGATGGGCCACGTCGGTGGGGCCCGATGATCTCGCCAGTACCAAATCCTTGAGTGAATTTATTTCGTCTCTCTTCAGAACAAACGTCGCCCGGAGCTTTCCAGTCGGGATTTTCACCGGCGGCGGCTCCACCGTACACGAGAGCTCCACGGCGATGGAGAGGCGGCGACGGCGATAGAGAGGTGGCGACGGCGATGGAGAGGAGGGCGACGAATTAGGATTTTGGGCGATGAAGGAAAGAGAGAATTAGGGCAGAGCGGATTTGGGCGAATTAGGTTGAACCAACTGAGGGCTGATTAGAATGTGGTGAATTTTGGATGGGAAGGAAGGCCAAAATTGTAATTGTACAATTATGCATGGAGTATTTGGCATTTTTTAAAACTAGTTGGAGTATTTGACAAACACATTTTTCTAGGGGGAGTATTTGACATTCCCCCTAAATAAAATAAAGAAAGAGAGAAAGAAAGAAAAATTAGATTCACACACGCGCACGAAGAAAAAAAATTTTATTATTATTATTATTATTATTATTATTATTATTATTATTATTATTATTATTATTAGTTATTTTGATAGTAAGGGTATTGTGGTATATTCATATCACAATTTTGGACTATTTGGCAAAAAGGAGGGACCATTTGACTTAAATCTACAAGTTGGATTATTTGACAAATTCATGTATGTCTTAGGGAGTATTTGGCAATTCCCCCTTTTATTTTTTAAAAAATGCTTTTAAGGAAACTACTTAAGTGAAGTTACAATTTAATGTGATACGATTGCGGGGTGACGCAAACAATCATGATAAGAATAAATTGTAGTACATGCCACCGGAAATTTCTTACTTTGACAGGAAATGTGAACTAATCAAGGAATGTGAACTAATCAAGGAACTTGTACGGTACCTTCACGGTACCATTCCTCATTTTATAGGGTTCAATGCCTTCATGTCACTATTCCTCATTTCATAGGGTTCAATAGTAACCATTAGATCAATTTTAGTTTTTTTATATTAAAAGATCTATGGCTGTAAATGCAACCCCCAGTGGAGGTATGGTGTCTTGAAGGCATCGTAAACTTTTCCACTAATTATATGATGAGTATGTCACTTGTCACGGCACATAGTAAAGTTGAATATGTTGAATATGAAATACACATGTGATGAATTTGAATTTTTAAATGAATGAATTAATATAAAATTGTATTTAAATAAAAAGAAAAAATTCTCATATACTACCAAAACATAAGTCTTATCTACCATTAACTCTTTTTATTCCCGTATAAATTAAATATTTCCCATTTAATTGAAAATATAATATAAACTGTCCAAAATACACTACAACAATTATTTAATAAAAACTTTTCAGACCTCTGCAGAAAAATCATGGCGAAATTAAAAGAAAAGAAGAGAAAGTTAGAAGGAGAAAAAGGAACCGAAAATGATGAGAATGTGGAAAAATTGGAAACCCTAGACGTAATAATCAAGGAAATCGGCAACCACCCTGATACAAGAATCTCTCTAGTAATCGGATACTTTTCGTACGGCTACGACCCGCTGAAGAATTCGAATGATCCTTAATCTGAATCGGAGCCTGAATCCAACGTCAAGGTTTGTAGAAGCATCAATTCGCGAAACCCCGGAAACCCTAGAATGCAGGTGGTCGTGGGGGCGAGTGGGTCCCTCGTGAATTTTGTGGGGACGAATTATTTTGGCGAGGCAACGGCGTCGCAGCTGTGTAATTACGCTCTTGGGCTGTTGGATAAGGAGACCGGAGTCTTAAAAATGGTACCAATTGCTGCTAACAGGATATTCAGATTGGACCCTAATTGGAGGAATGGAGCAGCCCAAGAATGAACCTGTAGATGGAGATAAGAAAGAAATCACAAAGTCGACAAGGATACCGAGATTTTATTGGATTGCTGAGGGGCACTTGCCTATGTTCTGAAATTGGGACTTTGTTTTCTAGACAAACTTTGTCATTAATTTAACATTTTATTTTTGCCCCCCCCTCCCGACTGATTCTATACCCCCCCCCCCCCGAACGCAGCTTACAAGAAGGGCTGCTTTCCCATTGCTCCCCTCCCCCCCCCCCCCCAAAAGAAAAAGTAGTATGAAATATGGAATTCAACTATGTACATGAGTAGTTCTGAAATTTATACGAGTAGTTCTGAATTTTTTCGAAATTCCCATGCTCCCCTTCCCCCCCCCCCCCCCCCCCCAAAAAAAAAGTAGTCTGAAATATGGAATTCAACTATGTACATGAGTAGTTCTGAAATTTATACGAGTAGTTCTGAATTTTTTCGAAGTTGAATGGAATAATTCTAAATTATTCAAGGGTATATCGAAGTTGAATGGAATAGTTTTGAATTGACATGAGTAGTTCTGAATTTACACGAGTAGTTCTGAATTTTTGAATAATAGTTTTGAAATTTATAGTTCTGAATTTACATGAGTAGCTCTGAATTTACACGAGTAGTTCTGAATTTTTGAATAGCAAAATAAAATAGTTAGAAAGGGTAATTTAGTACTCTTATATAATATTTTAGATTAAGTGGGAGGTTGAGATTTCAATTGCCTATTTAGGAAAAAATATTTCACTAACGGTGTATATAAGAATTGATCCTAAATAAAAAAATGTGTTAGTGTAATGCTGATGTGGAAATAATAACAAATCGTAATATTTTAAGATTTGGATTTTGGTCGAGTCACTTGGACGGTTATAAAAGTATTTCTTGAAATTCAAATTTGACATAAAAATCGAACTTATTCCAATAGAATACCCATCAGGGGCGATAGCCCCTTTCGAAGACAATGAGCCCTTAACAATTAATTATCGCGCTTTAATTATAAATAGTTTAGAGCAAGTGCAACATACAGAGATTTATGGGAATTTTGAAGAAAAATCCCCAATACTTCTTTTGTTTTGTGGTCCACTCCCCACTTAAATATTTTATTCTCCACTCCCCAATACACATTTGACTTTCATGATCACTCCCTTATCTTACAAAAACTCAAATTTACCCTTATTTAATGGGTTTGTCCTTTTGCGTAGAAAAGTCAAAATTTATTGTAAAGAATCTGAGTACTTACTTCCAATGTATCTTATACTTAATGGTTATGTACTGAATACTTCGTACCTTTGAAATTAATACTTATTACAGAATACTCTGAAAATTGCCATTATAAACCGATCCATAAAAATGGTATCAGAGCCTAGGTTTATTAAGAACTTATAAGAAAAATTTATTATAATTATGTAATTAACTTTTGGTGAGGAGATTTATCTCTAAAAATGGATGCGAACGAGTGTTAGAGATGTATTCATTTCAGGAAATATTTCCAAATATTGGAAATATACGAGATAGACCACAAAGAGAAAGTAACATATTGGGATAACCAATATATTGCACGAAGACTCGCAGGAGCCAGCAGGGAAACCTTGCTACAATGCGAGAAACAAAAGGCATATCATCTGAGTTACCTTTGGGTAAATCAGATATTGAAGACAGACCTCAAGTACCATAGGGATACAACTCATGAATCCCATCACTAGATCCAACTGCAGCGAGGTATCCGATTCCTCTAAGAACCAAGAGAAATCCAAAGGACGATCCAAGACATCGACCACCATATCCAGGTGCAGATGAAAGAGATGGTTGAACATCAAAAGGAAACGCGAGAAATTCTAATTGATGTTCAAAAACGAACCAGGGCCCTTGAAGCCAAGCCAAGTACACCCGGAGGGAGACGACGAATAACTTTCGGAACGGAACCCCTTCTACACCAGAAGGGAAAACCGACTGAGGTTATAAGACAGCCAACGGAAGAAGAGAAACTGGTGGCAATAATCAAGGGAGTTCCATTACAACCCAAGAAGTAATGGAAAGGATCAACATGGAAGATCTACAAGACCTTATCGAATCCTTCACAGGATTAGGTATTGTAGATCTAAAAATGAACTCAGGAGATTCTTCAGCCTTAGTACTAAGAGGTACTCCTGCACCAACACCGACAAGTTTTACTCAAGGCGAAAGTTCTGCTTCACATGAACCAGTATAAGACACACCAATGCCACATGTCGGGGATTTCACCATAAAAGGAGATCCTACAGACGTAGTGGGTACCAGGCAACGTTCCTGAAGGCCCAATATTCTCAACACGCCATACGGAAAGTCTTAACTGGATCCCATTCATCCATATGGACTAATGTTGAATCTAGATGTCCCAGATTTCAAGAACCGAGAAATACTGATAGATGATTGGGCATCGGCAATGCGAATTGCAGCTGGAACTCTCGGCTTAGAAAAGGAAGGGTTCATTTTACTCCTTGAAACGAGCCTTGAAGGATCTGTAAAGATCGCCTGGGACTTGATAGGAGAAGATATAAAAATGGGAGTTATAGCGGGTGAATCACTAAAAGGAATTATCGATAATATGGCTAAATTATTCAAAATCCATTTTATCGGCACAGGATATTTCAAGGGAAAGGAAGAGGAAAAGCAGAAGAAATCGACAAGCCCTCTATTGCCTCGAGTTACGGGATATTTGTCATGTAGACGAATATATCCAGCTATTCACCGAATATCGATGGAAATCCAAGGTGAATGATGGAGATGCGGCTCAACTTTTCTTTGCAAAAATACCCAGTCCATGGAGAGAAATGTTGATCCAAGAATACAAGCCAGCAACTGACATGGATACGGTGGCTAGAAGGATGTCATTTCTAAAAGCCAAGTTAGCAGAGTGGTGCCACCAAGCAGCACTCCACAAAAGTTATAAGAGACTAAGAGGGATTAATAAATCGGTTCCTCTATGTTGTGCGGAGAATGACATCCCAATAGTAGTGGGAGGTCAACCACAGAGACTTAAGCGGAAGAAGGAAAGAAGTCACTCTTACGCTCAAAGTAACAAGAAAAGGTTTCCAGGGAAACCAAGAAGGTTCTGGTCAAAACAAAAGGCCAGATACTATAAATCAGGACAAAGAATGAAGCCAAGTCGAAGCTAGGGCTCATTCTCGAGCCAAGGGAGCACTAGTGGGACGCCAACAAAGAGAACTTTTAGGCGAGCTCACACCAGAGCTAATGAAAGTCTTAAGGATTGCAACTGCTGGACGTGTGGAGTCAAGGGGCATATTTCTACTGGTTGCCCTGAGAATCAAAAAAGAGGCGTTAGACAGTTCGAGATTACTCAAGAATTCGAAGAAGCTGTCTATTACCAAAATTTGGTACAGGTGTATCAATCTGAGGATATACCCTCGGATGAAAGCATCTATGAAAAAGAGATTTACTTTGAAGATGAAAGTGAATCATATTCAGAATCAGAGTGAAGAAGAATTTCTTCAACAAGTTATAAGAGAGGATATGTCAGGATTCCTCTCACATACAACAGTTTCTCATAAGACGCTTATGAGAATAATGAAAGAAGATCCAAAGCTCCAAATGTATGAAGGATTTACAATAGCAGCAATGGAAAAAGGCGATGGATAAGTTGGGTCTAAGAAACCGAAAACATCAAATTATCCATAGAGTTTCCACGGGAGAATTTGCGATACCAACGGAATATACGGGGAACCAGATCGAGATGCAACTAATCCCATACCGAGAAATCCAGGAGATTTAAAGCATGCTCAGGAGAGAAATGGCAAATACACTCTCATGGATCCAGATTGGAGCCATTCGAGTAATTATAAATTCAACTTTCAAAGAAGGAGTTGATTCGCCATTAAATCTAGCCCTCTTCGATAAAAGAATCCCAAATCTCAAAGATTCTTGTCTTAGAGCAATCACTGGAAACTTATACGCAGGAAAACTAGCATTCAATGTCTACCCAAGGATTGCATATAATTTGGCAGATCGAGATTTCAGTAGAGTTCTCACCCTTCATCAAGATTTCAGTAGAGTTCTCACCCTTCATCAAGATTTCAAGAGACCAGACCTAATGACGGAAGGAAACAGACCCTACTCAATCACGTACAAGATTTCTCATGCACTCTCGAATACTCATCATTCAGAAGTATTCCTGAGAAAAGAGTTCATGGAAATACCAAGGATCTTTGAAGACGTAGCAAAGGCAGTCTTACCAGAGATCATGCAATCTCCAACAATAAGAGAGATTGATATGAGAATTCAAGATCGGCCGGTTCTTAATAAAAGTAAGAGTCTTATGATCGAGCCAAGGAGAATGTCTTTCCAAGAAGACAGAATGATCAGCGGACCTCAATGGGAAGGTCCAAGAATTAGCCAAAGCACTCGAACTCCTGAAGTATTCAAGACTAATGGAGAGTTGAAGTGCCCAGAAGGATGGAGAGGTGTAGAAGTTATATTCGACATCACTCAAAAAGATAACATCTTCCCTTGTGATGCATTGTATCATTTGCAACAGCCTTCCTTGGGAAAATATCAAGGAATCCTCAAGATTAGAGAAATTGAAACAGCCATTGAGGGGAAGGCAGGAAGAATCCCAAAGAAACTAACTCTAGGGATAGAGTTTCTCGAGGATCATAGACCTTGGGAGAGATTAAGAGATGGAATGGAGTTTACGGTGGGCGAAAAAAGATACAGAATTAAATGAGCACCAGCCCATTCTCCATATACATTCTCGTTGGAATGATATATTCAAGATATCGTGCGGAATACTTCGCAGCCTACATTGATTCAGGCGCAGGAATTTGCACGGCTAAACCAGAAGTATTCCCCAAAGAAATGGAAGAAGAATTATCTCCAGTAGCGGGAAGAGATTTCTCTAAAAGGATCCTAGTCCTTAAAAGAGGGATCAAACAAGCGGAAATGATGATAGGAGGAGCAAACGGTATCCCGTGGTACAAAGTTAAAACTCCACCGATCTATTTCTACGATACGGGAGCGGATATTCTGTTAGGGAATAATTTCCTACAGACATTCAAAAGATTTACGCAAGAATATGAGACTAGAAGACTTATTTTCACAACCCTTTGTTATCATAAGATTATAGTACAACAACTGAGAGAGGCATTCCACAGAAAAATGCCAATCAATTTTCGCAGCAAGCGTGGTGATGAAGGGAAATTTCGACACCCAAAGATGAAAGATCAAAGAAGGTATGGAGAAGCAATTCTCCAACTACGAAATGAGAGCCTAGGAGGACGAAAGGAAGAGGGGATTAAATCACAAGCGATTGAACTCCTCAAGGCTATCCTAGACACGAGTACACAACCAGACACCACCGTGGAAGAACAAATTACACTGGAGGACATCAAAAGAAAAACTCAAAAGAATTTTAATGAAGATCCTCTAGTGTGGTGGGACAGAAATGAACTCAAAGCATCTTTGAAGGTGAAAATCAGAAAAGAAATTGAGTTTGTCAGATATAAGCCAATCCCGATGAATCAAGAAGATCGAAAGGATATGCAACAAATACTTAAGGAACACATGGACCTTAAGTTGATTGAAGCAGGAGTTTCTCCATACAGCAGCCCAGGATTCTTGGTTTGCAACCATGGAGAAATAAAAAGGGGAAAACCAAGATTAGTGATTAATTACAAAGGAATCAATAACATCTTGGAGTTTGATGTGGATATTATATCCCAAGTAGAGAGCATTTGGTGAATTGCATTAAGAATGCAAAACTGTCCTCCAAGTTTGATTGCAAATCTGGATTCTACCAGATTAAGATGGAAGAAGGAAGCAAGAAATTCACGGCCTTCTCTACACCACAAGGACACTATATCTGGAATGTTATGCCAATGGGCCTAGCAAATACATCTCAGATATATCAAAGAAAGATGGATAATCTTTTTAAAGATTATTTCAGCTTCATGTTTGTATACATTGATGATATACTCATCGCATAAAAAAACATGAAGGATCATCTAAAATATTTGGAGATCTTCTCAGATGTTTGCCGCAAAGAAGGATTAGTGCTTTCAAAAAAGAAGGCAGTAATTGCTACAAGAATCACATCGTAGAGATCGATGAGTCTGGAATTATTCTACAGAATCACATCGTAGAAAAGATACAGGGATTTCCAGACACACTCAAGGATAAGAAACAACTTCAAAGTTTCCTAGGAGTTGTTAATTTCGCCGGGATGTTCATAAATAACCTGGCACATTACAGGAACGTGTTTAGTTCTCTACTAAAAAAGGATGCTGATTTTAAATGGGAAAAAGAACACCTCGAAGGAATTAAACAGTTAAAGGAGGTTTGCAAACAACTCCCCGAATTGACGATTCCGAATGACGAGGACGAGCTGGTTCTATACACGGATGCCAGTGATTATTGGTGGGCAACGGTTCTTACGAAATTAACGCCCAAAGGAGAAGTGCCATGTAGATATTGTAGCGGGCTATTCTCAAATAGCGAAGCAAACCGATGGCATATCAATGAGAAGGAGTTTTTTGCAGTTAGAAAGGCGTTTAAGAAATGGCCTTTATTTCTTCTATCTAAGAAATTCACCTTAAAAATTGATAACTCGAGTGTTAAAGCCTTTTTGAAAAACAAAATTGAATCTAAACCCGAAAAGGCTAGATTACTTAGATGGCAAGCTGAATGTCAATATTATGATTTTAATATTGTCATTACAAAATCTCATGAAAATGTTCTTACAGATTTTTTAACAAGAGATGGAGGGATCAGAGATTGACTCATTCTTAAAAATGGCGAGGCATCTAAGGGAACACTTGGAGATGCTTCAACGCGAGTTCGATGCATTGACTCTCAATGCAGAGGTAGCTGGAAGGTTACAACGAGTTGATCGGGAAACTATTTCTGATTGAATACGAGGTTGCATACAGGCCCACGGACAGTTATGGTCTGTAATGAGAAAGCCCCTTCTCCGGGTGACATCTTCAATGGTGCAAAAGGAGACACTTCGAGTACAGGGCTCTATACCTATAGCAGGGGATTCAAGTACCCCTAGCACGAGAACTAAGATGGAATCATCTACGAATGAACCGTCTCAAGTTAAAATCGATGCTCCGGAGTCAAATCCCGAGTCTTCAAGTCAACCCATCGCCTCAGGGGTTAATGAGGAAGAGATCGATCTTAGGCCACATACAGGCAAATCTAAGACCGATACTTACAAAATTTTGAAAACTCCTCATTTTCAGGTTTACCAACAGAGATGGGAGAAGCTAATAACCAGTGTGGGAATTAATCCGGCAAAATGTCTTGTAGATGTTTCCAGAAGATATCCCAGAGTATGGATGATGCCAGAATCTCATCCACAAGATGTAAAGAGCTGGTATGAATTCAGAGCTTTAGCATCGGTTCATACAAGATCGCCAAGCTTCGCGGAAATATCACAACTTCCGAGATGGATACAAGATGCAGTGCACGAGACATAGGCGAATAACCCACATCTGGCACGGGGTGATATCCTAGAGCTATATTTCTTTAGTACAGCACCAGAACCAGTTGGAAAGGGAATGCATGAACTGTTCCATTTTATCAAACTCAGGAGACCAGACGTGGAAGCAATGAAGAAAATCAAAGTACCATCGTCTGAAGGAATTCCGTTAGTGGCATCACTCACGGAAGACGACATGTCCACAAGAAGGGCATGGGGTCTTTGGGTCTGCCTCACCGAGATGGAGAAAGTCAAGTTCCCATTCAAGTTCTTTCAGAATACGGTGAATGGGTCTTTCCTGTTAAACACAATGACAGGAAACACAACAGGATTTGTAGAAGATATATTTGAGAAAAAGAGATCTCTTCTGTGGAACAACAAGCTACCAGGGAGTAAAGAAACTCGCCGGAAATACTGCAACATGGCCCACGTCTGGAGATGGGCGGATAAAATATGTCCGGAATGCTCAAATCAGACAGAGCCAGAGTTTGGTATAAAGTCCAAACAGAATAAACAAAGTTGTTAGGGACCACCAAAAACACGTTTCACCCGGGGACCGCATAAATCAAAAAAGTGAAGGATTCCCCGACAATAATAAAAGGATCACGTGATGATCAGGTCCCTCAAGAACGTGCCTCCGCAAAGCGGAAATTCCACCAGCTAACAGAGGACAATAATGCAAATAATGACGTAAGCAAGGATGTCAATTAATTTACAAGCTATGTGAAGTCCGGGTTTCAAGTCCGCCAGACTTCTATAAATTCAGGATTTGGAGGAAGCAGAAGGCATCGCTCATCACCTTCTATTTTCTCATATTAAGAAATATAATAAAGAAAGAGTGTTTTGTGTACAAGAATAAAGAGTGATTTAATAGTTTGCATTAGGAAGTTTATGTATTTACGAGTGCAAGCCTTCTCTATGAGAGGCTAAACAAGTTTTTTCCTCCCAAAAGGAGATTACTAATGTAATAAATTTTATTTTAAGTTCTTAATAAAATAAAGGCTTTTGGTTCAACATGTGTACTTAATAAATTATCTCTATAAATCAAGTATCTCGTACGCCTAGTGTAAGAAATGAACTAAGGCTGTGCTGAACAGTTACTGAAGGAGTCGGATAACTTGTAGTTCAACTTCTCTGAATAGAAGTTAGACGGTGATATCGTCTGTAAAACGGACTAGGGGCGGTAACTCTCCGAGTGGTGGCATCGCAACCCATCTCACCCGGAGCTGTTTCGGTCAAAGAGAGGTACAAAATTTTAGAGAAATTTAATTTTACGGAGCATGTTGGGCCTAAGTACTATCTGGTAATTTTCTAAGTATTCTTTATTCTGTACCTAAGTATTAAGTATGTTACAACTAAGTACTCAATTTTTTGCACGAAAATATAAGGGCATATTGGTCCCAAGGGAGCTAACTTTAAATTATATATAGAGCTAGGGAGTGGAAACAAAGAAAATTTAAAAGGGGAGTAAACCCCAAAATGAAAGAAGGCAAAGGGAGTGGTCCACAAAAACCCCGAGATTTATAGTGGTGATCCTTTGTTACTCTGCGGATGTGCTCTAACGTGTGATGAAACGCAACGGTGAAGAGAGGGGACCACGATCAAATGGTGGGCCCCGCAGGCAAAACTTGCCCGCAACAATCCGTTCCTCTTTTCTTGGGTTGATGTGTTTGCTGTGAGATCGTTAGAAATCCAATGATCATATTAATCTCATCTTTAATCTTTTTTTGTTTGAAGAATTCAAAAAAATTCAAAAATAATTATATATATATGTGCGTGTATATATATATATATATATATATTGGGTGGTTGGGGTTAAATGATCGTTGGAGATTCAATGGTATATATTTAATCCCATTTTTAATTACTAAATCCAAATAAATGAGGAAAAATCGAAAGACAAATCGGAAAAATATAATTTTAAAAAGAGTTTAGATATAATTATTTGATTATATGATATAAAAATGTTTAAATAAACAATCAAAAAAAATTCTGATTTTTGAACACATAATTGTAGAAAGGTACTAATGGCTAATTTTTTAGATTTGTCTTATATAAGTTTTATTCATCTTCCATCAATTCATTTACATTTGCTCACTCCACAATCTAATTCCAAAAGTCCATTTTCTTTCACTTTCGCTCAAACTACAATCTTTCTTAATTTATCTTCTTTTTTTTCCATAGATAATTATAGTTTAAGTTCATCATCTTCGATCTTGAATAACCACTTAAGTTCGTACATGACTCGTTTGTCAATCATATTATGTAAGAGTAATGATGCTTCGCCGAGAGGGAGAGTCAAGTTCTTCGCGTCACTATATAAGAACAATAAAGGATTGAGAACGTGTAACAGGGGCAAATAAGTTATTCAAAAATTATTTTGTCGAGAATCCCATTCACAGCGATCGAGATTGTCGAAGACGATTTCAAATGAGAAAAACATTGGTTTTTTAGGATCGTGGAGAAAAAACAATGTTTTACTTTATAAAAAGAAGGAATGCAGTTGGTCGTCTTGACTTGTCAACACTCTAAAAAGTCAAACACTACAAAAAAATCGTCGAATGCTGAGGAGCGAGATCGTCAGCAAACCCTCAGTATCGTGTTTACTGATTTGCTGGCGAGCGCTACCCGACAGCATTTTTGGCGAAAGTAAATGTATGCTGACCTGATTATCCTACACGTAAGCATACATACGACAGAATTTATAAAATATTACAATAAATAATATTATATTTGGGTAGGCCTAGCCCAACCCTCCCTCGGCCCGACCCGCAACCCTCCACCCAGTCCAACCTAGCTCGCATCAATTTAAATCCCACATATGACATGGGTGCGATTCAAACCCGCGACCTCTTGTAAAAAGTTGAGGATTGTACCGTCTCACCAAAGCAATTACATGTGAGAGTTTATATATCTTTAATATATATTAGATATGTAAATAAGGTTATAAATTCTATTTATAATTAAATATGTTATATTTATAAATGAAGATTATATTTATGAATAATGATATTATAAATATATAATATTATTATATATAAATATATATATATATATATATATATATATATATATTTAAAATATAATTATTTATAAATAATTATAAATATATATTATTTATAAATATATATTATATATGAATAATAATATATAATATTATAAATATATAATATAATCTATAGATATATAATTTATAATAATTATATTATTTTTATAAATGTATATTATAATTAAATTATATTTATAATTACTGAATTATGTATATTATTTTATTTTTATAAATGACTAATATAATTATATGTTTTATATAATAAATAATTAATTATATTATAAATATATAATATTATTTTAAAATGTATTATAATTAATTAATATTTATTTAAAGTTATGTTATATATATATAAAGTTAAAATAATAATATATTTATATAATAATAAATAAAACACTAAAATAAACTTATATTAATTAGTATTGTTATTTATATATTATATTCATGAATAATAATATTATAGAGATATAATATTATTATATATAAGTAGAAGAAAATAAAAAAAATATATTTTTAATTAAAAATTATTTATTATATTTTTATATTTATTTTATATACCTTTAAATAATTATATATATTATCTTTAAATGATTAAATATAATTATATATTATTATTAAAAAGTATATTGTAAAAGAATTTTTATTATAAATATATATTACTATTTATTGAGATTTATTGTATATTATGTTATATATTTATTCTCTCTCTCACTCTCTCTCTCTCTCTCTCTCTCTATATATATATATATATATATATATATATATATATATATATATATATATATATGATTAGGTTCAAATGAGTACCACGTCATAATATGTGAACCTATGGAGTCATGCACACTATTGATTAAATAAGATCAATGGTTAATATTAAAAGGAAGTTTTGACTCTAATTTAAGCATAATTAGGATATTTTGTCCTTTTCAAATCTCTGCAATTAAGACGGTCTCATAATTACATATATTCATTTTCTATAATAAGGAATTAACCATCTCCATTATAATAATTCTCACCAGATTGACGGAATAATTAAGACTTAATCCATCTCCATTATCATCTCCATTACAAAAAATGTAATTGTTTGAAGAAAACAAGGAAAATATTTTCGTTGCTTTTTTTAAAGCACTGCCCGATCACTCAAAAAGCACAGATATATATTCAAAAAGCGCCAATTCTTCAGTTTCATGCTACATATTTTTCTTTTTTTTTTTCGAAGACTATCAATTCATATACGTTGTTTTGCTAAAAGCACTGTCCAATTCATATACGTTTTATGGGTATATGATATTGTGAGGCGGTGATGTCTTCTTTCCATATCCCAAATAACAAATCGCCCGTGAGAAACCAAAAATCCCAAACAACTTTCTCATGAAGCGGTGTTTTCTCACGAGTTGTTGTCGGTTTTTTAATTGTATGGTAGTTGTGCAGCTTGAATTGTTGTTTTTAGTGGATGTCAAAGTGTTGCGGATCGAGGTTGCCTGTGATGGTTTACTCGTGTTCTTTTTTTCTTCTTTTAAGAATCGTGAATTTTGTAGCACCAAGAATGAGGATTTTGGGTAAACCTTTGAAAGTTAAATAAATTATCGGAGGATGTGAAAGTCCATCAAGTTTTGTGGCAACTTTTCTTCTTTTTCTGAGGTTGGGTTACTTGCTTACGTCACTCTGATTTTTTATTTATTATTATTATTATTATTATTATTATTATTATTATTATTATTATTATTATTATTATTATTTTGTTTTGGCTTCATAATTCAAGGTTTGGACTTTTAGTTATTAATTAAGATTTAAAGATATGCACTTATACGGTGCATGTATTTGTTGTTCAATCTTGTATTCTTATTTAATGAAGAAATTTGAGCATATGCTTTGGAGAGTCGCCCAGCCTGCCGGAAAGTACGTCAAAAACCCATGGGTGTGGCGGTGTTGAAGGTTCCATTCCAAGGGCTTCAATTTTCAAAGTTGAGTTTGAATTTTCAACGAAATTGGTGCCGCCACATCCAATTTCTCCGCTACTTTGAGAATACTTTTCACAATGCTTTTTTGAACATTACACAGTGCTTCTGCAAGTATATATTGGTGCTTTCGTTCAAATGTAATTGTGTTGGTAATAGTGACGAGTGCTTCTAAGAAAATTGTTGGTGTTTATTTTTCAAATTATTATTATTTTTAATTACATTGGTGGTGCCTTTTATACTTTGGGATGATGTTCTTCTTGGCTAAGAATACTTTTATTTCAGACCAAAAGCTAAACCGAATTAGTGCTAATTTATTGCGTTGGAGGTCTGTTTTCCTTGAACAGAAATACTTTCATATTAGATCAAAAACTAAATCAAATTAGTATATTAGTGATTTAATAGTAAAAAAATTTTTAGTGTAGTAAAAAAAACACTGCAACTACATAAGAAAAGAACTCTTATTGTATTACTAGTTCAACAGAAAAAGCATTGTTAGTGTAGTAAAAAAGCACTGCAATTATATAAAAAAAAGCAGTCTTAATATATTAAGAAAATCAATCTTATTATATTATAATATTATTATTACATGAGTAATTTACTTAAGAACGTCATTAGTTTATTTTTAATCTTATTTTTAAGTAAATTAATAATTTCTATGGAAAATCTTTGTTTCCTTTTAAAAGAAAAGGAAAGATAATATACAATTGACAATTAGTCTAATTTTCAACTCTCAATTAATAAACCATCGTTTGAATTTCATATTTTCCATTTTTAAATACAAATTCTGAATTAAATATAACCCTTGGATTAAATGAATCTATGGTGTAGATGAGTCCCTAGGTTCACATATAATGAAGGGTCTTCATTTAAACCCCCTTCCTGACGGCCTTGGTCGTCAGGATTCTAACCTAAAAAACACGCACAGCCTTAAACAAAAAAAAAAAAAAAAAAAAAACTCCCGTCCCCAACCGCCTGCCCCCTGTTGTTGAGGAGTTGCTGTCGCCGCCCAGCTGCCGTCGGTGCCTAGCAATCCGTCCGCCGCCCTCTGCCGTCCTTTTGCCTCCACCTCCACAGGTAAGTAAGTTTCATTATTATTATTTTTAATTATTATGAATTAATTAGTAATATTTTATAATTAGGGTTTGATTTTTATATATATTATATATATATATATATATATATATATATATATATATATATATATATGTTTGATGTTTGATATTTGTAAATTGAATTAGTTCTGATTTGTGTTTAATTATGTTTGATTAGATTTGAATTATGGATTGAATTAGGTTTTTTATTTTTTATTTTAGTTTAAGTTTTTAATTTGTTAGTTTGAATGTAGGGGTATTTTTTAATTTTAATTTAAGTATTTATTTTAAATTAAAAATATATATTCAAATTTTAAAGTATTTTTAACATAAATAAAAATTACTAATGAAAATTCTGTCATTATTTTTAATTTTAATTGAAAAATCTATTCTAAAATTCTGTCATCATTTTTTTAAAATAAATATCTATTTTTTTAAATCAAATTTGGATTTAAATAATCTTAATATAAATAAGAGTTAATTTATCATTCTGTCTTTATTTTAATTTGAAAATATATTTATTCAATAAAGTTTTGATTTCAAATTAGGGGTCTAATCGTAAGTAATTTTGAAATTAGGGTTAAATTGTTAATTTTTTAGGAAAATATGTACACAAAGTATATAATTAGATAGTTTTGGGTTAATTTAGTAAATAATTTATCAAAATAGGGTTTTATTGTATTAACTTAGATTGTTAGGGTCTGCTTTTAAATTTAGATAAGTTTTAGGGGCAATTTAGTAAATAACTAAGAAGATAGGTTTTATTGTATCCAATTACAACGTTTGATCTGTAATTAATTATATTGTGATATATGTATGCACCCATTATATTGTACATATTATGCATGGGAGACCGTGGTGATCGGCCGGGGTTTAAAAAAAATTTGTATATTTTACATGCATGGGAGGTCGTGGTTATCGGTCAGGGTTTAATTTTGTTTATATATATATATTATTGTCATTGGTGTTGTTGGTTGTATACCGACGGATGTTGACGTGGGTTACGGCACCGGCCGGGAGGTGTTGTCCCTCCAATAGCGGGTTTTCATTTTTTTTTAAATGTGATAGGGTGTCATGTGGTTTTATTTAAATTTTCAAAATATTTTTAAAAAATATGACGGTGGTAATTGCTTATTTGATACTAAGTGTAGGGACTGTAGTTATCGGTCTATCGATGAGATAAACTGAGGAACTGTAGGGGTGCGCATAATCGTCAGGTTTCTCTCGGCTCATCGTCCTCGGCACCCCATGAGGATGACGATGATGCCGTCGACTTGAACTTGGATGATACTGTTCCACCTACCCCGTCTGATGATACAGAGATCAGGAATATAGGGATCGAGGTCTTCGTGCTCGAAAATAAGTAAGTAACATTTTAATCAATTTTGTTATGTTTTCCATATATAATTTAATTATTTTACACATATTTAAATAAATTTATTAATTCTTAGTTTACGAAGTCCGTCGAAGAAATTGCCAACCTATTTAAGGACTATACACGAGTCTCGTATTTGATTTTTAATTACTGGATAATTGGATAATTTATTTTAGATTATCTAAAATTTTATTTGTTTATTATTTTTTAATTTATTTTTTTAATTTAATTATTAATTAATATATTATAAGAATTTATAATAATTTAATTTTTCTTCTAACGGCCTCCTGACGGGTAAAACTGTCAGGAAATTTCATGCCTTCCTGACGGTATAGACTGTCAGCAATGCTGACGGGAAAGTGACGGGTATTTTGACCGTCAATATTGCTGACGGAATACTAACCGTCCGGAGTAGAGACGGCCATTTCTTAACGGCTTTGGACGTCACGAATTCTGACGGATGCACGTTTCTGCCAGGATACTATAATTCTAACCACGAACATGTTGACGACTAATATCCGTCAGGAGGCCGTCATTATTAGATATACTGATGGACTCCTGACGGATATGGCCATCATCATAGCCGGACTTTTTTGTAGTGTCATGTTAATATTGAGAATGCTCAAAGAGACTTTCGTCGAATGCTCATACGAATTGACTGTTGTATTAGGCATGGAAGAATTGTCCCATCGCTTAGGCAAGACAATACTATAGCGGCCATCAAAAAGGTTCTTCAAATCATTTTGTAAGCAGTTGGTTCAAAAGGCTTAAGGATTTTGCATACTTACTTTTGCGTGCCGGGACATAATATCAATGTGTTGGAAAGGTCAAATGTAATCATGAACCTTGGAAAAGGTGAAACTCTTGTGGTACGCTTTGAAGTTAATGGTTATGAATATAACATGAGTTATTATCTTGATGATGGTATTTTTCCCACATGGGCATCATTTGGAAAACCATCCCTCACCTAATTTCGACAAAACACAAGACTTTGCAAAATATCATGAGGTGGTCAAAAAAGATGTCGAGCGGGCATTTGGTGTGCTCCAAGCACGTTGGCATATTGTGAAAGGTACATCTTGCATGTGAAATCTAATCGACTTGGATTGCAACACGAAAGCTTGTATCACTCTCCATAACATGATTGTGGAGGATGAGCGAGAGGATATGATCGAAGATCGGGATTTCTCAGTTCGAGATAATGACATTGTACCTCCGGATGTTGCCCATTCGAGAAACCCCAAATGAAAGGTTCAATGCATTTCTCCAGCGACGTGTCGTCATTCGAAATAAAGAATTTCATCTTAGGTTTCAAAAGAACTTGATTGAATATCTAGGGATTTCTATGGAAATTCCTTAGTTTGAAATTGTTTTGAATGTTATTAATTTTGATGTGTTTCTAATTTTCTTAATTATTAACTTACTTGTAATGTTGATTATCCAATAATTTATAATTTTTTTTAATTATTGAAGTATGTGTAATATTCTAAATTATTTAATTATACTTAATATTTTTAATTATTAAATGATTTCTAATTTGTAATTAATTAATTATGCGTATTTGTTCAATTATTTATAAGGTTTCATTTATTTTTAATGTTCTCAATATTTAATTTATTATCTTTATTAAAAATAGGAATATTAATTAAAATAATGATTTATAATATCATATCTCCATATCAACTTCGGACACCACACAATCCAATTACTGTTGACATCACCTTTTCTCATATCACCTTTCAAATTCAATTTTAGCATTGTGCATTCTCTTAATATCCTCATATGTGTTACTTAAGGGTAAAAGTATATTAGGCCACCATAAACCAGGTCTAAAAATAGGGTCAACGTCTTGGTACGTAGGACCCGATTGAACCTAACGTGAACCGCAGTTACCCAAGTTGACCCAATTAACTTGGGGAGTCCGATCTACGAACCTTGGTCTAGGAGATTATGCGCATATTTCTCTCGGTAGCCATTATCCATTTCTATTGTGCATTACAATATTTGCCCCAAGCCTCTCACGACCCCATTCAACTTTTGTCCCAAATCTTTCACGACTCGAATTTACTCAAGTAC
>BMAC01000598.1:342510-355899 GCA_014905375.1 Phtheirospermum japonicum | reverse complement strand
ATATTATTATAAAAAGTATAATTGTAAAAGAATTTTTATTATAAATATATATTACTATTTATTGAGATTTATTGTATATTATGTTTATATATTTATTCTCTCTCTCACTCTCTCTCTCTCTCTCTCTCTCTATATATATATATATATATATATATATATATATATATATATATATATATATATGATTAGGTTCAAATGAGTACCACGTCATTATATGTGAACCTATGGAGTCATGCACACTATTGATTAAATAAGATCAATGGTTAATATTAAAAGGAAGTTTTGACTCTAATTTAAGCATAATTAGGATATTTTGTCCTTTTCAAATCTCTGCAATTTAAGACGGTCTCATAATTACATATATTCATTTTCTATAATAAGGAATTAACCATCTCCATTATAATAATTCTCACCAGATTGACGGAATAATTAAGAACTTAACCCATCTCCATTATCATCTCCATTACAAAAAATGTAATTGTTTGAAGAAAAAAAGGAAAATATTTTCGTTGCTTTTTTTAAAGCACTGCCCGATCACTCAAAAAGCACCGATATATATTTCAAAAAGCGCCAATTCTTCAGTTTCATGCTACATATTTTTCTTTTTTTTTTCGAAGGACTATCAATTCATATACGTTGTTTTGCTAAAAGCACTGTCCAATTCATATACGTTTTATGGGTATATGATATTGTGAGGCGGTGATGTCTTCTTTCCATATCCCAAATAACAAATCGCCCGTGAGAAACCAAAAATCCCAAACAACTTTCTCATGAAGCGGTGTTTTCTCACGAGTTGTTGTCGGTTTTTTTAATTGTATGGTAGTTGTGCAGCTTGAATTGTTGTTTTTAGTGGATGTCAAAGTGTTGCGGATCGAGGTTGCCTGTGATGGTTTACTCGTGTTCTTTTTTTCTTCTTTTAAGAATCGTGAATTTTGTAGCACCAAGAATGAGGATTTTGGGTAAACCTTTGAAAGTTAAATAAATTATCGGAGGATGTGAAAGTCCATCAAGTTTGTGGCAACTTTTCTTCTTTTTCTGAGGTTGGGTTTACTTGCTTACGTCACTCTGATTTTTTATTTATTTATTATTATTATTATTATTATTATTATTATTATTATTATTATTATTATTATTATTATTTTGTTTTGGCTTCATAATTCAAGGTTTGGACTTTTAGTTATTAATTAAGATTTAAAGATATGCACTTATACGGTGCATGTATTTGTTGTTCAATCTTGTATTCTTATTTAATGAAGAAATTTGAGCATATGCTTTGGAGAGTCGCCAAGCCTGCCGGAAAGTACGTCAAAAACCCATGGGTGTGGCGGTGTTGAAGGTTCCATTCCAAGGGCTTCAATTTTCAAAGTTGAGTTTGAATTTTCAACGAAATTGGTGGCCGCCACATCCAATTTCTCCGCTACTTTGAGAATACTTTTCACAATGCTTTTTTGAACATTACACAGTGCTTCTGCAAGTATATATTGGTGCTTTCGTTCAAATGTAATTGTGTTGGTAATAGTGACGAGTGCTTCTAAGAAAATTGTTGGTGTTTATTTTTCAAATTATTATTATTTTTAATTACATTGGTGGTGCCTTTTATACTTTGGGATGATGTTCTTCTTGGCTAAGAATACTTTTATTTCAGACCAAAAGCTAAACCGAATTAGTGCTAATTTTATTGCGTTGGAGGTCTGTTTTCCTTGAACAGAAATACTTTTCATATTAGATCAAAAACTAAATCAAATTAGTATATTAGTGATTTAATAGTAAAAAAATTTTTAGTGTAGTAAAAAAAACACTGCAACTACATAAGAAAAGAACTCTTATTGTATTACTAGTTCAACAGAAAAAGCATTGTTAGTGTAGTAAAAAAGCACTGCCAATTATATAAAAAAAAGCAGTCTTAATATATTAAGAAATCAATCTTATTATATTATAATATTATTATTACATGAGTAAATTACTTAAGAACGTCATTAGTTTATTTTTAATCTTATTTTTAAGTAAATTAATAATTTCTATGGAAAATCTTTGTTTCCTTTAAAAGAAAAGGAAAGATAATATACAATTGACAATTAGTCTAATTTTCAACTCTCAATTAATAAACCATCGTTTGAATTTCATATTTTCCATTTTTAAATACAAATTCTGAATTAAATATAACCCTTGGATTAAATGAATCTATGGTGTAGATGAGTCCCTAGGTTCACATATAATGAAGGGTCTTCATTTAAACCCAACCCTTATATATATATAAATTCTGAATTAAATATAACCCTTGGATTAAATGAATCTATGGTGTAGATGAGTCCCTAGGTTCACATATAATGAAGGGTCTTCATTTAAACCCAACCCTATATATATATATATATATATATATATATATATATATATATATATATATATATATATATATATATATATATATATATATGTATGTATATATATATATTACAAATGATTAATACAACTATATATTGTTGACAGCTATAAGCCGTCAGCAATTTGCTGACGGCCTATTACTCGTCAGCATAGACATCCGACAGCATATGCTGACGACTTTTTGTCCGTCAGTACTTTTCCGTCAATAAAGATAACCCGTCAGCATATTCCATAGTATTTGCCTTTTTTATATATATATATATATATATATATATATATATATATATATATATATATATATATATATGTTTGATGTTTGATATTTGTAAATTGAATTAGTTCTGATTTGTGTTTAATTATGTTTGATTAGATTTGAATTATGGATTGAATTAGGATTTTTTATTTTTTATTTTAGTTTAAGTTTTTAATTTGTTAGTTTGAATGTAGGGGTATTTTTTAATTTTAATTTAAGTATTTATTTTAAATTAAAAATATATATTCAAATTTTAAAGTATTTTTAACATAAATAAAAATTACTAATGAAAATTCTGTCATTATTTTTAATTTTAATTGAAAAATCTATTCTAAAATTCTGTCATCATTTTTTTAAAATAAATATCTATTTTTTTAAATCAAATTTGGATTTAAATAATCTTAATATAAATAAGAGTTAATTTATCATTCTGTCTTTATTTTAATTTGAAAATATATTTATTCAATAAAGTTTTGATTTCAAATTAGGGGTCTAATCGTAAGTAATTTTGAAATTAGGGTTAAATTGTTAATTTTTTAGGAAAATATGTACACAAAGTATATAATTAGATAGTTTTGGGTTAATTTAGTAAATAATTTATCAAAATAGGGTTTTATTGTATTAACTTAGATTGTTAGGGTCTGCTTTTAAATTTAGATAAGTTTTAGGGGCAATTTAGTAAATAACTAAGAAGATAGGGTTTTATTGTATCCAATTACAACGTTTGATCTGTAATTAATTATATTGTGATATATGTATGCACCCATTATATTGTACATATTATGCATGGGAGACCGTGGTGATCGGCCGGGGTTTAAAAAAAATTTGTATATTTTACATGCATGGGAGGTCGTGGTTATCGGTCAGGGTTTAATTTTGTTTATATATATATATTATTGTCATTGGTGTTGTTGGTTGTATACCGACGGATGTTGACGTGGGTTACGGCACCGGCCGGGAGGTGTTGTCCCTCCAATAGCGGGTTTTCATTTTTTTTTAAATGTGATAGGGTGTCATGTGGTTTTATTTAAATTTTCAAAATATTTTTAAAAAATATGACGGTGGTAATTGCTTATTTGATACTAAGTGTAGGGACTGTAGTTATCGGTCTATCGATGAGATAAACTGAGGAACTGTAGGGGTGCGCATAATCGTCAGGTTTCTCTCGGCTCATCGTCCTCGGCACCCCATGAGGATGACGATGATGCCGTCGACTTGAACTTGGATGATACTGTTCCACCTACCCCGTCTGATGATACAGAGATCAGGAATATAGGGATCGAGGTCTTCGTGCTCGAAAATAAGTAAGTAACATTTTAATCAATTTTGTTATGTTTTCCATATATAATTTAATTATTTTACACATATTTAAATAAATTTATTAATTCTTAGTTTACGAAGTCCGTCGAAGAAATTGCCAACCTATTTAAGGACTATACACGAGTCTCGTATTTGATTTTTAATTACTGGATAATTGGATAATTTATTTTAGATTATCTAAAATTTTATTTGTTTATTATTTTTTAATTTATTTTTTTTAATTTAATTATTAATTAATATATTATAAGAATTTATAATAATTTAATTTTTCTTCTAACGGCCTCCTGACGGGTAAAACTGTCAGGAAATTTCATGCCTTCCTGACGGTATAGACTGTCAGCAATGCTGACGGGAAAGTGACGGGTATTTTGACCGTCAATATTGCTGACGGAATACTAACCGTCCGGAGTAGAGACGGCCATTTCTTAACGGCTTTGGACGTCACGAATTCTGACGGATGCACGTTTCTGCCAGGATACTATAATTCTAACCACGAACATGTTGACGACTAATATCCGTCAGGAGGCCGTCATTATTAGATATACTGATGGACTCCTGACGGATATGGCCATCATCATAGCCGGACTTTTTTGTAGTGTCATGTTAATATTGAGAATGCTCAAAGAGACTTTCGTCGAATGCTCATACGAATTGACTGTTGTATTAGGCATGGAAGAATTGTCCCATCGCTTAGGCAAGACAATACTATAGCGGCCATCAAAAAGGTTCTTCAAATCATTTTGTAAGCAGTTGGTTCAAAAGGCTTAAGGATTTTGCATACTTACTTTTGCGTGCCGGGACATAATATCAATGTGTTGGAAAGGTCAAATGTAATCATGAACCTTGGAAAAGGTGAAACTCTTGTGGTACGCTTTGAAGTTAATGGTTATGAATATAACATGAGTTATTATCTTGATGATGGTATTTTTCCCACATGGGCATCATTTGGAAAACCATCCCTCACCTAATTTCGACAAAACACAAGACTTTGCAAAATATCATGAGGTGGTCAAAAAAGATGTCGAGCGGGCATTTGGTGTGCTCCAAGCACGTTGGCATATTGTGAAAGGTACATCTTGCATGTGAAATCTAATCGACTTGGATTGCAACACGAAAGCTTGTATCACTCTCCATAACATGATTGTGGAGGATGAGCGAGAGGATATGATCGAAGATCGGGATTTCTCAGTTCGAGATAATGACATTGTACCTCCGGATGTTGCCCATTCGAGAAACCCCAAATGAAAGGTTCAATGCATTTCTCCAGCGACGTGTCGTCATTCGAAATAAAGAATTTCATCTTAGGTTTCAAAAGAACTTGATTGAATATCTAGGGATTTCTATGGAAATTCCTTAGTTTGAAATTGTTTTGAATGTTATTAATTTTGATGTGTTTCTAATTTTCTTAATTATTAACTTACTTGTAATGCTTGATTATCCAATAATTTATAATTTTTTTTAATTATTGAAGTATGTGTAATATTCTAAATTATTTAATTATACTTAATATTTTTAATTATTAAATGATTTCTAATTTGTAATTAATTAATTATGCGTATTTGTTCAATTATTTATAAGGTTTCATTTATTTTTAATGTTCTCAATATTTAATTTATTATCTTTATTAAAAATAGGAATATTAATTAAAATAATGATTTATAATATCATATCTCCATATCAACTTCGGACACCACACAATCCAATTACTGTTGACATCACCTTTTCTCATATCACCTTTCAAATTCAATTTTAGCATTGTGCATTCTCTTAATATCCTCATATGTGTTACTTAAGGGTAAAAGTATATTAGGCCACCATAAACCAGGTCTAAAAATAGGGTCAACGTCTTGGTACGTAGGACCCGATTGAACCTAACGTGAACCGCAGTTACCCAAGTTGACCCAATTAACTTGGGGAGTCCGATCTACGAACCTTGGTCTAGGAGATTATGCGCATATTTCTCTCGGTAGCCATTATCCATTTCTATTGTGCATTACAATATTTGCCCCAGCCTCTCACGACCCCATTCAACTTTTGTCCCAAATCTTTCACGACTCGAATTTACTCAAGTACACGAGGATTTTAGTTGGGGGTCACACTAATGAAACCTAACGATTTTGTTCTTTCAAGTCATCCTACTTCAAGTACTTCAGTGGATTCGGACGGCCCTACTTAGTTCAAAACGACCATTGATGCAACCCAAATGATTGTTGCTTCAATAATAAGGGGTACTGACCTTATATACGTGATCAACGACCTAACTAACTTCGAATAACCGCGTAGCAACCTAATTGATCTCCAAGGGACTCCTAGAGACCTTTTAGATCCTGAAAAACAAAACCGAGTCAAGGTTGTGAACGGCCCCGACGTAGGCTCTCCGATGCTTAAGTTAGAGAGTGCGTGAGAGAGAGCGAGAGCTCTTTAAAGTGACATGAGATCTCAAAATGTATGATGTAAAATCAACTTAGAGAGAGAGAGAGAGAGAGAGAGAATGAGGCCTGAGTCCTCTTTATATGGATAAGAGAAGTACTCTCATTCTAGGGTTTCCCGCTTCTACCATAAATAGCACGACCGACTCAGAATTATGATTTTTCCTGTATGCTAAATTCCCATAAATAATTGAACTCTCTCTTAATTATCGTATTAGCCGTGGGCCATTAAGCTTGTTCATAGGATTCAGTCCGCTGGGACCTCATAGAATAACCCATATTAGTCTGCCAAAGCCCAAAATCATGAAGCTCAACTCTCAATGCCGAGCTACCACTCAGCGCCGAGCTAGTATAATAAAGCTTATATCAAAAGAGGTCGCTACCTCACATAATATCTCACCACTTCTATGCAATAGGTCGTTACCCGTCAAAACAGCTCGCCCAGCTCCCAGAAGGATTGCTCCTTCTAAGAAATGAGGTCTCTTACTGAGATTACTTACTAAAATCCTCAAAAAATACCTGCATGTTGGCGACGTGAATATTTGATGTCGTATCAGCTAGTCCCCCACATTCTTGTTGGTTGAGGTACGAAACTAAGTAGAATGTAATCATGAATTGAACCCAAATGTCAATCCAGCGTCCTCCTTGGTAAAGTGTGAAACCATCAACCCTCACTTCTCACTTTATAACATTATTGCGCCTCTGTATCGTGTCGGACGCGTGTCACTAGCCCATTACCTCATAATATATTTAATCCCGTGGGCCCAAAAACAAAAGGCCCACAATAAATCCTACCAATTTTCACACCTATCGAAAAACCATTATGTCTTTTCATCTTTTTCGTTGCCCAACACACAAAACGCTCATTCTCCTTCTCTTAACCTCATTTTCCAAAATCAGAGCAAAATATACTATTTTCTTCTGCAAAACATCCTACAAGTTTCTGCAAAAATCACAAAGCATAATCAACCCACGCCAACGTCACCAATCAAAATGATGAGTAAGTCCCCCTAATCCTTCATTCTGATAATAATTACCCTAATTTTTGCTGTTAATTACCGTGTTGTGGATGTGATTTCTGTCTTTTCCCCTCCCCATTAATCGTGATGAACATAGATTCGCCTGACTCCACTTCTCCAAAACCTAACCTCGCAAACCCAAACTTATCCTCTGATACTGAATCAGTAAAAATTCCTCTTAAACGACCTATTAGGAAAATAAACACACCCAACCTTCAACCCACTCTTGATAATGAACCAGAGGGAAATATTCCCTGGACTGAACTTGAGGCTCAAACCCGAGCCTTGATCGAAAACATACCCGAGGGTATTCCTATAATAGAACCTGAAATGCCTTCAACCTCTGGACCCAAACATTTTCTTACTAACCCAGTAACCATAGTACCAACCTCGACTCACGCCGGCCTGCCTGAACTCTAGCTAGCTACCAGAGTAGCTACGCAAAACCACTGGGTACTCCCAGATCAGAGTAACCTTAAAGGGTTTATAAAAGCTCTTAATCTTCCTGAAACTGCTGAAATGGTCAGTCCCAATATCCTACAAACAGACCAAACCATCCTCCTGCAAATCATATTATAATATTTGATGAACTTTTGAAAGCAGGATTCAGATTCCCACCCCACTGGTTCCTAGTTTCCATTTCGAATAAGTATAAAGTCCCCTACTTGAAATGACCACCAATTCAATTAGTTTTTTTTTGTGAATACTATGATGTACAGCCTGACCCAGGTTTTTTCCATTTTTGTTTCCATGTAAAATACCAGAAAGGTTCTTTCTACCTCTCCTCGCGCCATAAGAAGCTCTTCTTAATAAATCCCTCATCAAAATTTACTTAATGGCAAGCTAAATTCATTTTCATTCATAATACTGAAACCTGGCCATTTCTCACCGAATGGAGAAACTCGACTCCCAAACATGATACACTACCTTCTTCTGAAAAACAGCCCGCTCTGTACCAAAAACACTTTGATCTACTCTCGGAATGGAGCAAATGGCCCTGCGATGTGTTGAGGGTTACAGATTCAGAGCGGGTTCTTTCGTTTGTAGGTCTAGACTCGAAATCTAAGGACTTGATCAAATATGAGTTCCGTAGGTTCCCGAATTATCAAGAATTCATTCAACTTCAACCTTGCAATAAAATAACTAAAGCATTCCCTTATTTATGCAGATGATATCATTGATAGTTGTCTGTCATCGAGCTCAGAGGGCGGATCAACTATCCAACCAGATCCAAACCCAACAGTGATATCGGCGACACGAGCTCCCATTGTGAATACTGGCGAAGAAGTGGAGCTTGCGCACCTCCATAGGCAAAGGCAAAGGTAAAAGAGTAAATGTTACCATGAATCCCATACCTCAAATCCTCAAGCGCCGATATCTCCATAAGTAGCATGCTGCTTCTGCTTCAAGTCCTCCAGATTTGGAAAAAGATCTTGCCCAATGCGATAGAACTGATAAGATCGAATCCCTTCTTGGAAAGAGAGTGGTGACCCAGGTAATTTGGCATCAAGAATGATTTACTCCAATATTCCCAACATAACACATTAACTCTCAACATCCTTTTGTTACTTCCTTGGGTGATGCTAAAACCTCTGTTGAATGCTCTATCCAGCCAGCTATTGGCTGCGACCCCTGAAGGTGAATTACAAAAAACCTAAGATGAGCTCACCGGTCAGGCAAAAAAACAAACGTAGCAGCTATCCTTGACCCAAGGAGAACTTGACGAAGCTCGTCGCCGACTGAAAACTCGAGAAGAAGAGCTAAACATTTCCAAGAGTTAGGTGGTGACCTTAGAAGACCAGCTTCGTAAAGTAGAGGAGCTGTTGCAAGAAAAAGAGAGACAAGTGCACGAGGTAGCCAGAATAGCTCGTCGACAAGGAGTCACAGAGGGGAAAGTAGAAGGGAGAGCAGAAGGCCGAGAAGAAGGATTGCTTGAGGGTCAGTGTATGTTTCTAAAGAGCGAAGTGGGTAAGAAATTCACAGTCGCATACAGAATCGAGCTGCTGAATGTATACCGAAACACAACTCACTATTTGGCCAAGATGGGAAGAGGAGGCCGAGAATGGGTCAATTTTGCTATAGAACGAATCAAAACCCAACTTATAAAAACCAAGATCCCATTCGAGCTGGATACGAAGAGTATAACTGACGAGCTACCCAACATCTCCTTTTGGAAAGGCGACAGAAGCCAACCCACTTCAGCAAAATGGTGGATCCATTGCAAGAGTGATGCGATCCTGAGGGTCGGGCTAGGCGACGAGCTGGAGGCCTCAGTGGATGAGTTGGTGTCAGATTGTAATCCACCTTGATTTAGCTTTTTTGTAATTAAGCAATTACTCCTTTTTGATTTTTTAAATGGCTATGTATGAACTATCATGACTCATTATATTTCTTTTCGTGAATTTTATTGTGTATGACATTTCCTGCCATAAGATGTTTATAGAAAAACATCTCAAAACCATTAGCGATACCATGCTCGCCTATGCGAACCAGAAGACAGGGAGGTCGCCAAATCACAATGGGAACAAACCAAAGAAAACCAAGATTCTACTTAGTTCTCCAAGTCATCAGATACAACCCATCATCAAGGTTCCCAATTATGTTATACACAAGCTATAAGTCGAGAGGCCAAATTTGATCGTATGGAGATCACAAAGAGCAACATGTAAATCAAACATGTTCGAGTAACATGTAAATCAAACATGTCCATATTTGAAAAGAAAAATATGTAAGTCAAACATATCTCCTCTCCAAAACATCCTAGAATATGTAAGCAAAACATATTCAAGGATATGCGAGAACATGTAAATAAAACATGTTCTCATACAAACCAAACAAACAAGTCACATAGACGACTCATACCAAACCAAATAGGATACACGAGACCAAATAACTCACAGGAACCAGATAGAACACAAAAAGCCGAATAACTCACAAGAAACCAGATAAACGCATAAGACCAAACCAAGTAAAACACAACACATAAGTCAAACATAAAAACTTAGAGGAAACGTGTAAGTCAAACATGTATCTCCCCAAGACATCCTTAAATATGTAAATCCAACATATTCAAGGATATCCGAGAACACGTAAATCAAACATGCTCTCACACAAAACCATCCATTGTATTGCTCAGACATTCCATTGCCGACCTGATAAAAGCATCAGGATTTCAAGCATATTCGTAAAAAATCATAGAACGCATTAAATGCCATAAGAAATCATTTGTTCATTATTGATAAATATCTTCCTGTAGTGGGTAAAAGTACAAATTCACCGCCGACCTAAAGGAGTGTCAGTTCATGATAGCAATAAGATAAAGTGATGTAAAGTACGAGCCTATCATCCGGAGAGCTAGGTGAGCCGAACTTTTGTGTTCCTTTCAAAATTAAAATCCAGTTAAACAGTGCGAGTCTACTTTTGAAAATGTTTTAGTTCGCCCGCTAGAGAATGGAGTCACTTGTAGACTTGGCAAGTTAACTCGAGTCGATCTCTCGAGGAAGACTAATCGGAAGTTGTTTTTCCATTTATTTTTATGAACGAGAAAATAAAAAAATGCTACGCTAAACACGCGGACAAAAGGGTTTTGGTAGTAACTAAAACGAAGAAATAAGATTTATACTACGAGCAATTTAAAACTAATCTTGCAAAGATAATAACTAAAACGAAGAAATAAGATTTATACTACGAGCAATTTAAAACTAATCTTGCAAAGAGAGCGTCATCCCTATGCAAGAACTTAACTAATGTTTTTAAAAGTTTTAACAACGAATGAAATTATTAACTTCTCAAAGATTAATAAAATGGGGGTCTAGGGCCTTGGAATCGTCTCCACGATTGATTGACATTTTGTCAAACACTTAGTCTGCGAGTTAGGTTTGTCAATACCAACTCGTAGATCAAACGCTCAACTATCCCAATCGATGGTTCTAAACGATTCTGGGCACTAGGACCGTAAATCCTAACTAGCAATCATCAACAAACCCAATATCGCAAGCCCAAAACAAGAATTAATCATGATTGAACAAGAAAATAGAGAACCAATAAAATCCATCAACAATTAAAATAGAATCGGACACAAGAGTATCATCAACAAGTTCAATATGATAAAATGAAACATAACTAACAACGTCAAAGCATAACAATCCAACAAGAAATTCATGATCAAAAGCATTCAAACATTCAGCCATACAATTAAATTAGAGTTTAGAGTGTACGAAATTGAAATTTTTGGGAAAACTATCTCCAGCTATTCTGGAGGGATTATCGTCTACGAGTCGAGCCTTGGAAGCTGTAATGGACTTCCGAGAAGCTGCGACCGCCGTGGTAACTACCGAATCTATGCTACTGCACTGGTTGCCGTGGGGCTTTGAGGCGACGGATCGAAGTTGTCAGTTCCGAGCGTGTCCTCGTGGGAGGTCTTCGTCCCTTCTATTCGGGTAGGTTTTGTTCTGGAAAAGAAAGACAAAATGAAGAACAATTCAAGAACGTTCATGGGTTGTCATCCCCAAGAGGTTCGAGAATGTCTTCTCGTCTCGGTTTGTCATGAACCGGATGAGGGATTATTTGCCTATGGATGGATTATGGATGATGTTTCTCGTTCTCTGAATGTGGCTAAGTTCTTGGACTTTTGTAGCCTTCAAAAACCCCTTTCGTAACTGAAAATCTCCACAAAATCCGAGTTTGTAACGCTTATATCCGATCGGATGGTCTCCCAGTCAGTTCGGAGGGATCTTTCTGCCAGAGTTTCTAACACTGGGTTTTGACAGTGGGTAACCTAGTGTGGATGACATACCTAGTGTCAGCTGTAATATACCAAATCAGGGCCCAATTTCTTTGAAACTCCACTCGTGGGTCCACATTCGTCCACCTTAACACTGAAAGACCTCATTATACTTAAAAAAGACACAAAATGTGGTAAAATAAGTTGGAGATACTTAATTACGAAAATATGCTCAATCTTTTCAACTTATACCAAAATTAACAACAAATCTAACTAAAACACTAGCCAAATATACAAAAATAATGACAAATACGTGCGAGTCAACCACCCCATGCTTTAATTGTTTGTTCGTCCTCGAACAAACGAAAGAATCAAAACCACGTAAGCATGAAAGTAGCTAGATCAAAGAGTCATGTTGTGCATACAATATAGTTTGCAAATATAAACACTTTTGTCGAAAATTCTTAAGCTAAGCTCGTGTTACCTTTTCACCTTGAAATCAAAAGAATGCATCCTCACAAAAGGGAAATATATCATGGTTCACTCATTCGCTCATGTTTTTCAAAAGGTAAGTGTATACGCTCGAATCAACAAAAATGCATTCAACGACTCGTGAAAATAAAAGACTCGTACATTGCATATGTGTGCACATTTAATCAAGAATCAGATTAGGACATTCTAGGGTTGTAATGTAGGCTCTTTGGTAAGGTATGTCATATATAAAGATATGTGGCTAACTTTCAAGCAAACGCAATCAATAACTCACTCAATCTAGAATTTTAAGCATAGAGCATAATTTTGCTCCTCATTCTTCCCAAACAACCATATACCATTATTTTTAGCCATTTATTGCTAAGGCTATTTCTAACCCCAAAATCCGAATATTTGCCTTTATAAATAGGCTTTATTTTTAACATCTAGATACTCTTATGAACTTAAGCACCCTTAATTTCCTTTTCTTTTTTTTTATATATATTTTTTTTACTTTTCTTTCTCTCTCTCTCTCTCTCTTTTAAATAGTATCCCACTAATTCCCACCTTGCAATCGCCATATGTCAATAAACCAATGATAAATACACTCTCATCTCACAAACTTAAACAAAATAAGAGCTACAATTAAGCTCGTGGCTAACAAAGAGATGGAATAAAGGCTCAAGGGGGATCGTTAGGGATTTTTAGGGGTTTTTATTTATGAATAAGGCCAAAAACAGGTTTTATATGTGCCTATCGTCATTTCCAACARCAAATGTACACATGCAACTT